>CAUYRH010182388.1:0-26083 GCA_963574655.1 Perodicticus potto
AAATACACTACTGGTGGCTCAGTGCCTATGGCTCAATGGACTAAGGTGCCAGCCACGTACACCTGAGGTGGCAGGTTTGAATCCAGCCTAGGGCCCGCCAAACAACAATGATGGCTGCAACCAAAAAATGGCTGGGCACTGTGGCAGTTGCCTGTGGTCCCAGCTACTTGGGAGGCAGAGGCAAGAGACTTGCTTGAGCCCAGGAATTGGAGGTTGCTGTGAGCTGTGATGCCACGGCACTCTATCCAGGGTGACAGCATGAGGCTCTGTCTCAAAAAATATATATATATTGAAATTATATTACAATCAATGTAATTCACCATATTAACAGACTAAAAAAAGGTAACATATGATTATCACAATAAATACAGAAAGAAAACATTTGACAAAATCATCCAATGTATTCCATACTAATATGAAGCCAGTAGACGAGCTAATACATGCCCACACAAGAGAAAAACTCAATTCAATTCAAGGTGGGGGGACAGGGGAAGGGGCAGGAAGGAGGGGGATGGGTGTGTTCACCTAATGGGCACAATGTAAGGGCATAAGGCACACCTCCTGGGTGCAGCTGGGTGTGGGACACAACTACAACAGGGACTTTACCTAACAAATGCAAACACTGTACCCTCATATTAGTCTGAAACAAATGAGCAAACAGCAAATGTATAATAGAAGGGAATTTCCTCCACCCAATAATGGCGTCTATTTTTTTGTTTGTTTGTTTGTTTGAGACAAAGTCTTTCATTCTGTCACCCTGGGTAGAGTGCTATGTTGTCATAGCTCACAGCAACTTCAAACTCTTGGGCTCAAGTGATCCTCTTGCCTCAGGCTCCTGAGTAGCTGGGACTACAAGTGCCTGCCACAAGACTCAGCTAGTCTTTATTTTTTATTTTTTTATTTTTATTTTTTTTAGTAGAGACAGGGTCTCGCTCTTGCTTAGGCTGGTTTTGAACTCTTGAGCTCAAGGGATCTACCCACCTCAGCCTCCCAGTGTGCTGGGATTACAGGCGTGAACCACTACACCCAGCCTCCTATAAAGGCATCTATTAAACAACAACAACAACAAGCCTGTGGCTGACATCGTAATAGTAAAAGACCAAATAATCCCTTCCTAAGACAGGGAAAGACAAACAATTCATTTGTACAAAATTCAGACTCCCGTTCCATACCACACTGGAGCTCCTGAACAGTTTAACGAGGCAAGGAGAAGAAGCAAAAGAAAGACAGATTGAGAGAATAACACAAAACTGTATTTATTTGCAGGTGACATTATAGTCTATAAAGAAAATCCAAAAAAAAAAAAAAAAACACTACCAAAACAAAAAAACTCACTATAACTAATAACTGAATTTAGTAAATGGTCAAGATACAAAGTTAACCAAAATAAACTGCATTTTTCTATATACTAGCAAAGAAACATTAGAAATTCAAATTTTTAAAAAGCGCCCTTCACAGAGCCCAGCATGGTAGCTCACACCTGTAATCCTGGTACTATGGAAGGCCAAGGTGGGTAGATCCCTTGAGCTCAGGAGTTCAAGAACAGCCTGAGCAACAGTGAGACCCCATCTCTACTAAAAATAGAAAAACTAGCCACGTGTTGGGGTCTATAGTCCCAGCTACTCAGGAGGCTAAGGCAAGAGGATTGCTTGAGCCCAAGAGTTTGAGGTTGCTGTGAGCTGTGACACCATGGCATTCTACTGAGGGTGACAAAGTGAGAGTCTGTCTCAAAATGAAAAAAAGCGCCCTTCATGGTAGCAAGGACATGAAATATTTAAGAATAAATCTAAGAAAGTGTCTACAAGACTTGTAAGCTGAACACAAAATATGGCTAAGGATACTAATTTAGTGTTCATGTACCAGAAGACTCATTGTTGCTGAATTATCAATTCCCTACTAAAGTGATCTATAGATTCAATATAATCCAAACAAAAATTCTAATACAGTGTTTTGTAATAAGTGATAAGATAATGATTTTAAAACTTACATGGAATAGGTAAAATATCCAATGTTTTAAAAGAATAAAGATTAAGGGCTCAAGCTACTGGATTTTAAAATTTACTATAAAACTAAGTAATTAAGACAATGTGATATTGGCATAAGGATACACATAACGGTTGATGAAACAGAATAGCAAGTCCAGAAATAGAATCACACACGTAAGGTCAATTGATTTTTAACAAAGAAACCAAACTATTTTAATGGATAAAGAACAGCCATTTCAGCAAATGGTGGTAAAACAATTAGATATCCACTTGGAAACAAATGGATTTTGACCATACACAAAAATGAACTCTAAACAAATCATGTAACTAAATGAAAAATCTAAAATCACAAGACTTCTATAGGAAACCTTAGACTAAAAACCCTTGTGATCTTGGTTAGGCAAAAAAAAATTCTAGGGTAGAAAATTATGAATCATAAAAGAAAAATTGATAAATTAGTCCTCAAATTCTAGAAGTTCTGCTCTTCAAAAGATGTCAAGAAAAGAAAAGCCCAAACACACTGGGAAAAATATTTTTAAAATAGATGTGTAGTAAAGGACTTTTATCCAGAATACAAAAAGAACTCTATAACTCTGCAATCAAACAAATATTCTGATAAAATAATGGAGAAAGTAGCACCAAAATCGTTATAAATAGCAATTGAGCACATGAAAAATATCAAACATTAGTCTTTAGGGAAACTCAAATTAAATCCACAGTGGGCGGAGCCTGTGGCTCAGAGAGTAGGATGCCGGCCCCATATACTGAAGGTGGTGGGTTGGAACCCAACCCCAGCCAAACTTCAACAAAAAAATAACCAGGCATTGTGGTGGGCACCTGGAGTCCCAGCTCCTTGGGAGGCTAAGGAGAGAGAATCGCCTAAGCCCAAGAGCTGGAGGTTGCTATGAGCTGTGATGCTACGGCACTCTCCAGAGGGCCACAAAGTGAGACTCTGTTTCAAATTAAATCCACAATGAAATACCATTGTATTGATTTTGCTCTATGGGACGTGGTAAAAAAAGGTTTATGGCAAGGATGTTAATATAAAGAAGGATGAATTCCTTAAAAAATATTAATTTACTGCCAACATGCAGCAATTCATTGGATCAAAGGAAAACACAGAAGGGGACTCCTGGTTGCTCAAGGTAGGTGAAATTAGCATGGACCAAATGGTGACTCAAATGAGAAGATATTTGTACCATCCTCTGGTCTACATGGTACATTATTTGATTATCTAATTAAAAGATATTTCAGAATTTATGTGTATTTATTTCTCCCTCTTTCCCTTTCCCCATGTCCTGCTCTAAAACTTGGCAGATCTAAGTGGATATTTGTTAATTTCTAATGAAATTAATTCATAACTTTAAACACAAAAGAAAGGCAAATACAAGTGACATGATAGACTGTGCATATTTATATAAAATGGAGACTCCAATTAATTTTTTATGTTGACCACTAGTTACATCAAATTATAGACTAGAGATGGTGATAGACGGAGGCGGGTAATACACACCAACTTCTCTGCTGATAGAGCTACTTCTGCAGAGAAAGCACAGCAGTAGTAAAACATACATCATTCTAATTCAGGGGCTCCATTCTGTATTTAAGAGTCAGGCCAATGTAGTCGCCCAGAGGGACAGTGGGTCTCTCTAAGAGTTTGCTTGCTTTGAAGTTCCTTGTTCATGCTTTTGTTCCATTTTATTTTCTATACCTGAAGGTGATTTCTGGAGGGTTTTGCCCGGAGTCAGTTTTGTATAAACAAAGGTTTTATTCTGTATATCTACTCTTCCTTTGCCCTTTTTAATATTCCCCAGAATTGTTCTTATTCTAGGATAAGAGAGCAGCAACTCAAAGAAGTCAACTCTCTTGTTCAAGGTCACAGTCCCAGTCACTAAGTGGTGTCGTTGTTCCTAGGAGGTAGGACCCAGTATCAGAGGGAAGGAGTTGGCCACTAATCTATCCTGGGGTTTGGGGTGGAAAATTTAAGTCCCAATCCAGGTGAGTAAGAGACCCTTACAGGGGCAGATGTTTGAGCATGTTCAAACCTCAGGGTGTAAAGTGGATAGGACGCAGAAAATATCACTGGTTTTCAAACTGTGGGGCTGCATCTCAGTGGATAAAAGAAGGCAAAGAGAGGTTTAAGCTCTTCACTCTCCATCCAACCTGAGAGGTTCTACTTTTTTGGGGGGGGGAGATTCATTGAGGGTCCAAGAAACCAAGTTACACTGATTACATTTGTTAGGTAAAGTCCCTCTTACAAGAAGTTCTACTTTTAACACATGTCTTGAGGCCATGGGGAAATTCTTATTCAAAGAAGAATTGGGCTCACACTCGTAGCTCAGTGGTTACAGCAACAGCCAAATACACCAAGGTTAGCAGGTTCTAAACTGGCCCAGGCCTGCTAAAACAATAATGACAACTGCAACAAAAAATAGCCGGGCATTGTGGCAGGTGCCTGTAGTCCCAGCTACTAGGGAGGCTGAGGCAAGAGAATTGCTTAAGCCCAAGAGTTCAAGGTTGCCGTGAGCTGTGATATTACAGCACTCTACCGAGAGTGACATAGTGAAACTCTGTTTCAAAAAAAAAAAAAGAGTATTACATACATACACTCTCTTATCTGTGTATCATACACATATATATGTTGCATATGGATATACATTGGACCCTTGCATTTGTTTAATTTCATAATAGTGATTTTTTTCTGAATACTTGTTGTTAGAATTATGAAACCTTGGATTCAGAAGAACATTCAATCAACCACTAATAATTTTGATGACATAGTAATATAATTTAGTGCTTGATACAAAGACAAGGAAAATACAATGTCAGCCTGCCTTTTGGAGAAAAAATGCCATTATTAATTTAGGTGTATGCACTATTATTCAAATATGCAAAAAAGTGATGCATTATTCAAATATGCAAAAAAGTGATGCAGAGTTTTTACAAAATGACTCAAGGCAAGTCCCCAAGTCCCGACGAGACTTTTTCATTTGTTTAAAATAAAGTGTTCCAATCACATCAATCCATATACTCCAGACTTCCTCCATTCTCTTTAAACTCTCTTCAGACCTCATGGTCTGTGAGCAGAGCATACAATAAAGAAAATATAACTCCCTGTAGAGTTCAGCTCCAGTGAGACGAGGGAGACAGGTCTAGAGAGATCTTCAGAAGAGCTAGACAACCCAAAGAACATTCATTGGGCTTTGAATTCATTTCACAACTTGTTTTCTCTTTTTTAATCTTTGTAAAATGTTTCTGGATTAATAAAAAAATCACTTGTTTCTCTACTGGATTGTATTCAATTTTAATCTGTGAGACCAACTGTCCCTACCTATTAAATAGAAAGTTAATCTTCTTAACAAAAGCTTGCACTTCTTTCTATATTTAATTTACTCCACGACAAATTAAAATAGGCATTTTTCCTCTACTTGGAATGTTTTCATCTAATATGTAGACTATTTGTAGATCAATCTCTGGAATCTTCTTCTCTTTCACTAATGGCATTTTATATGCCAGCCAATCCATATTAATATAAAAAACATGGATGAATTCTTATTTACCAGAGTAAGAGCAAATCTGTCCATCTTTTAATTATTTTGTTTTGGTTACTTACATCTTTCCAGTTCCTTATGATGCATGTCAAAAGCAAATTATTTTAGACCTTGAGGGAAAATTAACAATTAATATTATTGTGAGTACAATACGTAAATCTTGGACACTATTTTAAAGAAAAAAGATGCACTAAAATATTCTTTGCGAAGATTTAAAAGACCAATACTGTGTCATGGGCTCATCTTACTAAAAACATTACTCTAAGAAATTAAGGTATAGGACATTGGTGAGGACGTTATGATGCAATCTCATCAATAATTAACACTGAAGTACTCTTGCCGAGCTACAAAGTTACTTTGGAGATGCATAGAAATCATAGATCTCATGTCTGGATGGGAGCCATTGGTGAGTCCCCAGAACCAACTCCCTGATTTTATAGTTGAGGAAATTGAGGGCCAGAAAGAAATTTTCGAGGTTATCCAGAAATTTTCTAGTAAATCCAGAGTAAGGATCCAGGAATCTGTGTTTGCTCAGAATGCATGAAAATGAGTAAAAATGATCTGAGCTTTGTGTTATTTAATCACTGTTGGAAGGAAGGACGAGTTACTGCCCTTAACATCCATGACCTTCGGTTTTCAATCATACCAATGGACATAATTGTCACTACCTCCCAACATTGTTGCGAGGGCCATTTGAAGTAATCGTGTGGAAGCAGCGTACAGATACAGAGGTGTCACCAGTGGAGCACTAACATGTGTTTTGGTATCTAAAAGGGAGCTGTCATTAATGGGCTGTGCAAGAAACCAGAGCATCACTCTGCCCTATCAGGAAACACTTCACTCCTCACCAAGATTAAAAACGACTGATACAGATATCCCCTTGGTCGCTCAGATTGCCTTAAAAACAGGAAATTGGTTCTCGCAAATCAATACTGACTCCAGCTCTAACTATAATTTTAACAGCTGTTTCATCTGTCTTGAATAGAAGTAGCGATACCACTGAAATCTGAGCTTATTCTGTGTGACTTGGCATTTTTTTCCTAAAGCTACAACTGAACCTATTGGATAAAGGTTAATTGCTAACTGTGGAGTGCTAATGACACCACATTGATAAAATTACAGGATCGCTGATACAGAAAAGGCTCCTAACACACTGGGAGCTACAGGGAAGCTCTAAATAATAGTTATTGATTTGCTTCTCTGAAGGCCACTAAGTAGAAGAACAAAAATTATCCACAGGGTTTCCATTCATTTATAATTCATTGCTTAGCTTCCAATTTTCAACCTACCAATAGCTGGCTACAATTTTAATAGTTATAATTTTAATAATGTGTTCTCAAAATATGTGTTCTCCACTTTGGAGAAAGAGCCTTGCACATTAATCAGGACGCAGCTTCCAAACTTCAAGACTTGAAGGCAAATGAGGACCAAAAGAGTGGTAGATGCAAAGAATTCGAAAACAACTAACTGCAGGAAATGCCTGGCAAGGCTTAGTTTCCAAGTTAGGCTTCACTCTTGTGAGACTTTGTCCCTAAAATTTACCTCCACACCTTCTCCCATCTGGCAGTGGGTGGAGGCCCATTCACTCCCAGCTGGTGCGCCCTCCAGCACCATTGCCGTCATCGTTAGCAGGGTCTGACTGAGCGCATCAGAGCAGGTTCTGAGGCTCATGTGCGCTGTGCCATTTAATGATCAAGTCCACCCGAGGAGCTCAGTATTACTATCTCCATTTGACAGTTGAGGAAACTGGAAATTAGGGAGGTTAATAAGCTCTCTTCCAGTCACAGAGCTGCTAATGTCAGAGCTGGGACCAGGCTTCTGCATTCTTGTACATTGTACCGGGGCTCAGAAAACAGTACCCCCAAATGAAGCCCTCAGAAGCAAACGGTTTTCTCTGACCGACCGTCTCTTGCCCTCCTGCCTCTCAGTCCCATCTTCCCCGAGACTGACCATAGAAACCAGAATTGTTCTTCCCAAGGCGGCTCATAAAAGCTGGAAACCTTTTCCCAAAAGCCAAGCATAAAACCTAAAATTATTCTGTGTAAAAACTGGCCAGAAAGAGAGGCTCTCACCTACCTTGTTTGAGTGTGGGTCGTGAGCCCCCCATTCCAGAGAGGGTCCTACCCAACACCCAGAAGAAAGGACACTGCCCAGACAGGCCAAGAAGGATCCAGACAGACAGGCCTTGCTGGGTTGCCCACTCAGGCTGTTAACGTCAGGTCTTACCTTTTGTCCAGACGTATTTCTACAGGGCTCCCCATACTTTGTTGGACTGAAGCATAAAAACGAACAATTTATTTGCATCTTCATTCGGAAGTCTCCTGTATACACATCAAATAAATTTGTATGTCTTTCCTCCTATTAATCAATCAGCCTCATGCCAGTGATTTTTTTGGCAAACCTTCAGGGGATGGGGGCCTCACTCCGTACAGCTAACCAAGGCCACAGTCTGAAAAATATTCCTCCTTACATCTCGCCCAGCTTCTGCCCCAAGGGTCCGGATTTTTCAGACTGAGACAATCTGTTTCATATAAAACTTGTTTAGGCCACCGGAGAGGTCCCTACCCAGTCCTCTGTGTCATTTTTTAGAAGGAAAAACTATTTCTCTAAACTCAGAATGTCTCTGACACCAAATGGGTAGGGATTCCACACCCAGGAATTCTCTGCAGATTCCAACTGAGTGGGACAGTTTAGTTTAATTCCACTCTGAGCACCGGGAGTCGGTGCGGATTCCCTCAGGTTAAGGGCGCCATCCCACAGGATCCCCCCACCAGATGCCTGTGGCAAGCAGTGGGTTTCCAGATCGCTCCTATCCCACTTGGCTACAAATTAGAGGTCCCCACAAGTCCCTCCTCAGAGAACTCCGACAAACCCTTTACCTACTATTACAGGTTTGTTAAAGTTTATGTAATAACACAGCTCAACAGCCACATGAAGAGTTACATCAGGCAATGTCTAGAAGGGTCCTGAGCACCTCATCTCTGTCCTGTGGACACAGATATGCCACGTTCCTGGCAGATGGCTCTGTCGCCAGCCCACAGCTCTCTGAGCCTCTTCATGGAGGACTTTTATGGAAGCTCTATCACATGGGCATCCCTGATTAAATCATTGACCATTGGTTATGAATTCAATCTGCAGCTTCTCTCCCCAGAGGTTGGGGGAGTAGAGCTAACTCTTAGAGTCAACTCGTTGGGCATAAACTCAGCTTAGCTGAAGAGCTCCTTATAAATCACAAAAGCCCCCCTGTCACCTCTGTCATTGGGGAAGGGTTTGAGAAGTTCTGTGCCAGGGAGAGACCAAATACATATTGTGTGTTACATTACATTTGATAATGTAATGTAATGATATAGGAATCATTTCAATGTTTCGTATAAACCTGGTCGCCTATTAACTAAGATTGCTCACTTACACCTAGTCATACACAAAGATAAGGGAAGTAAGAGCAGTGATTTGTAGGATCAGAGAGGAGGAAATAATTTGTTATAATTTAAGGGAATCAAGGTAAAGCAGGTGAGGTTTAAACTGAGCCTTATCCTCTTTCTCTACATACGAGAGTGTCCAGAAAGTAGCCATCCATCATTAATATTATTTTTCATCCTACGTGGCTGGATACTTTCCAGACAGCCCTCAAATGCCCTAAGGGATTCAAATCTATTCTTCCTCCCAAGATGTTAGATATTTGTCATTCTGCTAAGTTTGGAAAAGAACCCCCAATTATGTGACTATTCCAAATGGACTATCAAAGTCCACGGACAGATTAATTAAAAGGTCTTTGTAAAATGGAGCCAAACTTCATTTTAGATCTGTCACTTTGTCGCTTTGAAGAGCTCTTTGAGGAACAGATGTGGTCGGTGGCAGTGACTGAGTGAGAAGAAACAGAAAACAAAAGGCAACACTTCTAAGGAGGAGGCGTTTCCCAGCCTTCAGCTTCACCATAAGAGAAATCGGGAAAGTAGATGCGTGAGTCTGCACACACAACTTTCATATTTACACGAATGAACTCTTTCGTGAGTGTGTCTAAACATTCTCCCCCAGCTCCCTTCACTTCCTGTTAGCACTAGTGAGAAGGAAATGATTGCTGCTGTCCTGAAAACACAGAATTCCCAGGTTAGCCGGGACTTTATTTTTAATCTCCTTTCCTGCCATTCTCATACTTGAAGGACATGAAGTTCCAATGAAGTTAAGTGATGGGACAAGATGTCAAGGCCACATAATGGCTGAGCCAGGACTGCAGCTCATTTCTTCTGGGTCTTGATTCACTTCCCTTTCAGCCCCACCTTGGGTTCTCCACCACCTCACATCCTCTCTGCTCTCAGCTCAGCACGGGCAGCTGAAACCACCGCGTGTTCCTCTCATCCCCCACACAGTCATCTAGTCAACATGAGTCAAGACCACGGGGGAACATAATTCTGTTTCCACCATGCGTCCACTGTATGCATTTTTATTTTACTACTTTATAGTCAATTCTTCACTGAAAGACTCATATCTCTCAAAATGATCTCTGCCTGCAGAAATCCAGAGACCTTTCTCATGGGTTTCCATAGAAACAGTTTCTGAAAACAAAAATTTTGACTCAGTGTTGGCTGTCTGGCTGCGTGTGTCCTCCAACTTCTTGCTGGGGTTTGGCTCCCCCGGGGCTGCTGTAAATACTCTTTTCCTGGGATCTCAGGAGCCAGTTACTATTGTCCTCCGGTTACTGCTACCTCGGCCACATCCGGGATCCTTCAGAAGGAAATCACAGAAGTGTCATCAGAGGAGATTTGAAACTCTTTTTCTCTGCCCAGCAATGCAGAAGCCCGCATGAGAAGTTTGTTAACCTTACCTTACTTTGCTCAACGTATAGGCTGGAATTGTTCATTGCATTTTACATTGTTACCTTTTGCTAGCTAGAGTCACCTTCCACTCCCCACGGCTTATTGGTTCCAAAGGCCGAGACAGGCCCTATGGAGAATTTCAGGGTACTGTGAGTCACCATGGTGTTTCCTCTAAGTCCTTGACAATAATAAGTTTGTTGAAAAAGCAAAGTCCTGAACCTTGCCTGCATCTAACCTCCCAAGTCAAAACTCACATTTTCATGTTTGTCCAGTGATTTTAATGCACCCCCAATTTTAAGACCCTCTGCTCCAAAGATAGCAAGTATAGAACTGGGGCAAATTTTATTGGTAAGCAGAGGCTGTCAGATCTTGCTACTCAAAACGTGTAGTTCACAAAGCAGCTTCAGCCTCACTTGGGAGCTTGTTAGAAATGTAGACTCTCTACCCCCACACCAAATCTACTGAATTAGAATCTGCATTTTAATAAGATCCCCTGGTGATTCTATGTACAATAAAAATGGAGAAGCACAGCTCCAAGAGATTTTTGCCTGAAAAGTTAGAAAACAAAGGCCAAATTCATTTCTCTTGCTTGAATCACTTGGGTAATTGCCGCTTTCTTCTCTTGCCTTTTGTAAGATAGTTAGAGCTTTAGGCAAAAGCCATTTTTAAGAGGATTTCAAGAGACTCCGGGTTCCCCAGGGCTGCCTGAGGAACTCCTGTGTTACGGCAAATTCTCAGAGCACTGGCTGACAAAGATGACAGCCTCCGGGCAGTGTAGACAGCTGCTCTGGGAAGGAGCCCTTGCCTGGGGAAAGGCCAGACAGTGTCTTTCTTACCCCAAATCCCTGAGTTGAAGGTTAATGAGGTAAAGCTCTACTGTAGATTTATTTTCCTATTTATTCACTGAAAAAAACTTAAGTAACTTCTGAATATTAATCCCAATGAAGAGAATCTTAAATGGGTCTAATGATTATAGCAACACAGCTTTTCAAGGCTGGACTGTCTTCTCCTCCTGTTCAGTTACAATTTCACCTTTTTCTCCAATGACGTCAGTCATCAGCCAACTTTCTTTCATTTTACACACACCTGTTTTCTGTGGGCTAGTGGCCATAACTGAACTTCAGGTAGGAAATACTTTTCCATTTACTGGCTTTATCGTTAAGACTCGAAGAAATCATTTAACTTCTATAGATCCTGTTTGTTTATCAGATGGAGATGATGATGGCCTGAGAAAACTGTTTGGTGTCAGGGCTGGTTTGGGTTTTTTTTGTATAAAGGGGAAATCTTTTTTTTTTGGAGACAGAGCCTCAAGCTGTCACCCTGGGTAGAGTGCTGTGGCATCACAGCTCACAGCAACCTACAATTCCAATTCCTGGGCTCAAGCGAGTCTCCTGCCTCCGCCTTCCAAGTAGCTGGGACCACAGGTTCCCGACACAACGCCCGGCCATTTTTTGGTTGCAGCCGTCATTGTTGTTTGGCGGGCCAGGCTGGATTCAAAACCACCAGCTCAGGTGTACGTGGCTGGCGCCTTAGCCCATTGAGCCACAGGCGCCAAGCCTAAAGGGGAAATCTTTTTGAGAATACTTTGAAAGCTATATGGTATCTTACAAATGTGATTTTTTTTTTTAAATCAAACTGATGAGCATTCAGTCACAACTGACAGATTTCCATTTCAGTTGGTCCACGGGCCAGGCTGCATGCAGGTGTTTTGAGGACTGCTTTGGTTATCTGTGGTGTTGGATACTGTGAAAGATATGCACAGACCTTTTGTTTGCTCATCAGCTATTGTTAGTGTTTCTGTATTTAATGTGTGGTCCAAGACAACACTTACGCTTCCAATGTGGGGCAGTAAAGAAAAAAGTTTGGACACCCCAATTGGACCCTCTGAGGTGCTCCCTCTGTGACCCACAGTCGTATCAAATTCAGATCTCGCACTAACAGTGCAGGACCCTCTAGACCCCACCTCTGCACGCTCGGCGCTTTATCTTTGGTCTCCCAGCCAGGCTTCTGCAATGTAACACCACTCGTGCCAACGCAGTCACTGACTGTACATTTTGCAAATGAGATCCTTCAGCTGCTGGATCAGACAGTTCCCTGAAGTCTAGACACATTCCTGTGAGCCTACTCCATTCATTATTTATGGATGGATTTGCCATCTAGTCAACCGAGGTCTTCATGATAAAAGCTTCCATTCCCACCCCCTTTAGATGGTGTAGATTAACAAATCAGAGGAATTCCTCCCCCGGCATACTGCCTCCCATTTTGTACTGGACTGTAACAGGCAAGATCTCATTCTAACTCTCATAAAAACCCATGAGATCTACAGGGTAAAAATGTTTGAACCCTCAAAACAACTCATCCCAGAGTCATCAGCTAATAACTGGCCGACGTGGGTCAAACTCCAATTGTCCAGCCCTGACCGTGATCCTTGGCTATCTTACAGTGTGAATGAGGACCAGGGTTAACTGCAGAGCAGAAAGTGGGGTGAAAATTGGGACCCCACCCTCTTGGTATTAAGTCTGTCCACAAATACAAGCTTGTACGCATACCCTCGTCTGAGCTCCCAGAATATCACTTCTATATTTTCATTTTTTGGGTGATCACATTTTGTTATATCTTTTTGTGTATTGCTTAGCCCATTTATGCTGCTCAACAAAATATTTGACACTGGGTCATTTAAAAAGAACAGAAATTGTTTTCTCAGGATTGTGGAGGCTAGGAAGTTCAGGAGAGAGATGCCGGCGGGTTCAGTTGTCTGGTGAGGGCTGAACTATCTGGTGCCTTGTTGCCCCATCCTCTGGAGGGACATGTTGCGTCCCCATGAGGCAGAAAGGACAGAGCCTTAATCCCATTCATGAGAAAAAAGCCCTTATCACCTCTTCAAGCAGTGATTTTCAACCATCATGCCACAGCACACTGGTGTGCCATGAGAGGGCCTTAGTTGTCCTGCAAAAATTTTTAAAGATCATTGGTTAAATTATTTTTGAAAGCCTGGAAGCCAAAGCAGGTGGATTGCCTGAGCTCCCAGGTTTGAAACTAGCCTGAGCAAGAATGAGGCCTCGTCTCTAAAAATAGTGGGGTGTTGTGGTGGGCGCCTGTAGTCTCAGCTACTTGGAAGGCTGAGGCAAGAGAATTGCTTAAGCCCGAGAGTTTGAGGTTGCTGTGAGCTGTGACACCACAGCACTCTATCCAGGGCGACATAGTGAGCCTGTCTCAAAAAAACAAAAATTATTTTCGAAAGAAGTTCAAAGCTCAGTAAGGTGTGTTCTTTTTTTATTAACATAATTTAAGTGGGCTGGGGAAGTTTAACTACAGGTTCAAGTGTGCTGTGAGATAAAAAGGGTTGAGAAACACTATTTTAAAGGCCCAATCTTCATACTGTCCTATGGTAACATCCGAATTGTGGAGGGGCCACATTCAAATCATAGGGTGTGTTTATCCTTTACTGGTTTCTAAATTTCCTGGAGGGAACATAATACACCTTCTTTATATTTGAGGCTTTACAACCTAACACAGTATCTGGCAGTTAGCTTCACATGCTGTAAATATTTGTTGGATGAATTTCAAGAGTTCATGTGTATGCATTGAAAAAAAACCAAAAGAAAAACACTGTATATTATGTTCACTGTGCTGTAATATATGAAAACCTTCTTAGCTCAGGCTGCTGTAATGAGAAACCATAGACTAAGCGGCTTAAACAACAGAAATTTGTTTCTCATGGTTCTGAAGCCTGGGAAGTCCAAGATTGGGGGGCCGGCACGGTCAGGTTCTGCTGAGGACCCTCTCCTGGTTTTCTCGCCTGGTGGAAAGAGAAGAAACTAGCACCCTTAATTCATCCTGTATGGCCACTAACCCCTCTACCCTCGGGACCCACTTACCTCCTGACAGTCCCATCTCCAAATATCATCGCAATGGGAATTAAGGTTCCACACATGAATTTTGGAGGAGACACAAATATTTAGACCCCATTTAGAAAATCCATTTAAATTTCTCTCACTCTCTTATAGGGTCAGACCTTCAGCTTCCATATTGAAAACCACGCCAGTCATTAGAAAGGGGATCTGTTCACACAGACCAGTGGTTTTAATACTTTTTAATCTCACAGCACACTTGTACCTATAGTCAAACTTTACCAGCACTCTAAATTAGGTTGATCTAAAAAAATAAATAAATAAAGAGTAAAAAGCATATACTTACTGTGTTTTGAGCATCTTTTGAAAACAACTTAATTAATGATCCTTTAAAATTTTTCGTGGCACACCTAAGATTTGTGCCACAGCACATGGGTTGAAAATCCCTGATCTGCACTTTACAGGATAGAGGCTGAGAACACAGAGGATCCGGACAACCTGGATCTGAAACTCAGAGCCCCTCGCTGTGTGTCCTTGAGTAAGTTACCTGACCTCTCTGTGCGTTGGTTTTTGTGTATAAAATGGGGAAAATGATATGACAGTTGTTCCTGGTTCCAGGAACCCCCCAACCCCACAATTACCAAAATTCATGGATGCTCAAGTCTTTTATATAAAGTGGTATAGTATTTGCATATAACCTGTGCACATCCTCCTTTATACTTTAAATCAACTCTTGATTATTTGTAATACCTAATAGAATATAAGTGCTGTATAAATAACTGTCATACTGTATTTTTTTAATTTGTATTGGTTTTGGTGTTGTATTTTTTGTTTGTTTGTTTTGAGTTTCTTTCTCCAGAATACGTCTGATCTGAGGTTGGACGAATCCATGGATGAAAAATCCCATAGATATAGGGCAGAAATAAGTACATCTGTGGTTGGGAAGCATGCTTAGGCATACTTATGTGTCAATTTTGTTATTATCATTAGAGCCACCATTTCCTATTTTATTACGTTATTAGGGCCAACAACTTCCCAAACCGGTCCATTAAATATTAATATTATATGTGAGATAATACCAAGTTTTGTCTCTGTTCTTATCCCTTTGTTATCAAATAATGTCAAATCATCACATAATTTCACTCACCTATCCAAACACTATCCATGTGTTTATTTAGTACCTACTGTTTGCCTGGCAGTGTTCTGGGCTCTTGAACATGAATTTACACAATATTAATTAAAATTAAATAAAACAAAATAGTTCTTAACTTGCACTGGCCACAGTTCAAGTACTGAGTTGCTCCATGTGGCTAGTGGCTGCTACACTGCACAGTAAAGATAAAGAAAATTTCCTTCATAGCAGAAAGTTCGGACATTCTACTAGAGAAGGCAGATAACAAATGCACACATCCTGATTATTAATTACTAATTTTTATGATGAGATATATTCAGTGACTGGGACATACTGTTAGAAAAATTCATGTTTAAATATAATTCCAAAATGAATTGCTATATAATTAAATGTATTACATTTATAAATGCTTCACCAATTATGAAAGTAAGATACATTTATTATAGAAAATTTAGAAGTTGAAGAAAATACATAAAGGAAACTCTGAATTTTTTACTTCATTATTTGCACTTTAGGCATTTTACCATGTGAATCTTCAAAATACGATTTTCAGCATCTATATAATAGTCCTGCATTTTTGAATGTAATGGTATCATTATTAGTCTTATCAATGCCTGATTGGAATTTAGGCTGCTTTAAAATTTTTTATTCTAATGCATAAACAAACATCCATATATATCATTCTTTGCCTACCTTTTTATTTCCTCATGACAAATTCTTGTACTATTTCTATAACAAAGTTATTAAACATTTTAGACTCTTATATTAAGAAAAGACTTTCCAAGAACATGAACTTCTTTGCACATGTAGTTGTTCTCTCTTTGCAACATTGTATATTTTGTTTTCTTTAACAGAGAAGATATTTTGTTTAAATATGTGTTTCTTTGACAGTAAGGATGAATAGCACTTTATATATTTATTTATGTTTTATTTATGAATTGTCTGTTCTAGTTTTATTCTAATTTTTCAGTTGAAAAATTATATGAGCTCTTTGTATTTTAAGAAGATTAAATATTTCTTTTTACTAGTTTGGACAAATATTTCCCCCATTCTTTTTAATATGTTAATTGTGTTTTTTTTTCATACAAAAATTTTAAATTCTTATATTGAAAATTTATATCATTGCTTTTAAGCTTTGCAAAGCCACTGTGTTTAGAAGAATGCCTAACGTATGATGAATATTCAATAAATAGTTGATAAATGAATAGTTAAATGAATTAATGAAATATTTGACCCACACTGAGAAACTATAGCCTTGTTCTTCTTAAAGCTGCAGATCAGTTCTTCCAATCATTTGAATATGGTCTGGAACTGCAAGATAAATTTGGGATTAGCATTAAATTTCTAACAGTAACATACTCAGCATCTGTGGAGTTACCACAACACATTGTCTCCCGAAGCGGGGCGTCACCCAAGATCCTCCACTATGTGCACCCCAGTCCCCAGATGGCCACTTAGTATTTTCCCTCCTATAGAATCAACGCTTTCTGATAGTTAATTTTTTTTAAAAAAGTGGCGTCTTATTGCACTGACTTAATATTTAACGAAAGTTGAAAATTTACTTCCACCTCTTCTCTATTTCAACTTGATCTCAACTACCCTCTTTCTTCCATTATTATCTCGAGCGCAATTACATGGGCCAGAAGGATAATTAAAGATCAGTGCATGAGGCATAAAAAAGACAAAAAAAGGTTCCTGCTTCTCAAAGTTCTATCATGAATTCATAGTGATACAGGGTTGCCCACTCACACGACACATCCCGTTCATAACAAGCTGCTTGCCATTCTCCAAGTGTATTCTTCTCTCCCGTTTTCCTCTTTGGAGCCCATCAGTTCCATAAATCTAAACTATCCCGGTCAGCTTCGTGCTTCGCCCGACAGAGTCCTATTCATCCATCAGGATTCAGGGCAAGTGTTGCGGCCTCTGCCGAGTGGTCCTGGACTTATTTACATTGAATTGGGACTTTATTTTTCCTCACAGGCACACCACTGGGTGCATATTCGCTTTATGAGTTTTAAAACATTGTCTTTTGAATTACTTCTTTTTTAACTTTTAAGTCTGATATAATTATACAGCCACTGGAAGTTGCAGAACTATCAGGTTTCCCCAAAGTTTGACCTTATGTGACTAACATATCAAAACAAGAACGTGATATTGGTACAATGGATGGTTATAGTTCTAGGCTGCTTTGTCACATGCACAGACTCACAGTCAAGTTACATACCATCACCATGACCATGACCTTCATCGACCCACTTGTTGTCACACCCACTATCCACCCACCATCCTGAACCCTAACTTGTTCTCCATCACTATAAAGAATGTTATATAAATGGAATTATTTATTAAGGGACCTTCTGAGGTAGACTTTTTTTCCCACTCAGCACAATACTCCTGATATATAATTGATATGTTAGGGATTGTATCTGTCATTTTATTTTTTATTTTATTTTCCATCTTTTTTTAGTTCCTGTTTTTATTTCTTTATCCTGCATTCATGTAGGTGAGTTGAGCTTTGTCTTGAGTTCCATTTCAATTAATCTATAGAGTTACGATGTATATTCTTTTGTATAGCCTATTTTGTCCTTGTAGGTTTTATGCCTCGTTGTGGTCGTTTTGCCAGTTTGAAGACCAGGTGCAGAATTCTAGGAGGCTGAGGTATGTAGATCGTCTGAGCTCAAGAGTTCAAGACCAGCCTGAGCCAAAGTGAGATCCCATCTCTACTAAAAATAGAAAAACTAGATCACTTGAGCCCAATAGTTGCTGTGAGCTATGACGCCTCAGCACTCTACCCAGGAAAACAAAAAGACGATCTCAAAACAAAAAACAAAAACCATTTTGCCAGTTCGAATGAAGTGCTTGAAACCTTCCCTGTGTTTGCATATTTTACACTACCCCACTTTTCATAATTGTCTTGACGATTTCCTCTACATGCGTTTTGAGAAAGCCATCAGGCAGTGTCGCTGTGAATTCTGCTTTGACCTTCAAGTATAATTTAGAAATCTAAAGCAAAGGGGAATCTACCCTATTCACCCAGAGTTTGACTTTTTCTTTTTTCTTCCCTCCCAATGTGTCAAGGTCTCTGGTTTTGTTTTGTTTGTCTCGTTTTGTTTTTAGGCTAGTCAAGTGAAGCAGTGGAAATGGAGAAGGAACAAAGGAATCTATGGCTGCCATCAAACAATTACTTATAAACTCCACTGCACTCAGATGAGCCTTTTTTTCCCTCTCAAGGTCTATTATTTTTATCATCTTCTGTTTACAGAACTATTTGGCCCTTATTTTAAGTTAGATCTGCTGAAAAAAAATTCAGGTAGATTTTCTTCACCTGAGATTGTTTTAATTTCCTCTTTATTCCTCAAAGTTATTTTCACCAGCTGCATTAATAGAATTCTGGGTCACCAGTTCTCTCCTTTAAGCATTTGAAAGATATTTTGCCACTTGCTTTTGGCCTCCTTACGTAGAATTGGGACTTTATTTTTCCTCACAGGCACACCACTGGGTACATATTCACTTTATGAGTTTCTATGTTTCTAAAAAGAAATCGTCCACCATTTAAATGTTTTCCCCTTGTAAGTAAGGTGTGATTTTTCCCTGGCTGCTTTCAAGAGTTCTGTTTGTCTTTAGTTTCCAGATGTTTGATTATACTACGTTTTGGCCTGGATTCCTTTGCCTGCATTCTACACAGGGTTTTTTCAGCTGAAAAGTTTATGTCTTCTACCAAATTTGGGGAAATTTCAGCTATTATTTATTTCTTCAAATGCTTTTTCAGGCCCATTTTATTTCTCCTCTCCTTCTGATTCTCTGATGACACAAATTTAGATCTTTTACTATAGTCAGACCCGTCTCTGAGGTTATGTTCTTTTTTTAAAATTTTCTTCACCTATTTTCTCTCTGTTTAAACAGAGTCTCACTCTGTTGCCCAGGCTACAGTGTCACAGCATCAGCCTCGTTCATAGCAACCTCAAACTCTTGGGTTAAAACAATCCTCCTGCCTCAGACTCCCAAGTAGCTGGGACTATTGGTGCCTAGCCAAATGCCTGGCTAATTTCTCTACTTTTGGTAGAGACAGGGTCTCACTAATGGCTGGTCTTGAACTCCTGAGCTCAAGGGATCCTCCTTCCTCAGCCTCCCAGAGTGCTAGGATTATAGGTGTGAGCCACCACGCCCAGCTGAATATTCTAATATCCTGATCTCTCAGCATCTCCGCAAGCAATGGCTACAGAAGGCAATATGCAGTGTGTTCTAGAGAAGCGTGGGATGTGGAATAAGAATCTGGCTTTGAGCTTTTATGTGAGTAGTTATGAGATTTTGATCAAAAATAGGACTTCATAGAACCTCAGTGCTCAGCTGAAGGAAAAGAATAATAATTGTATTATTGTAAACACTTAAACATCCTTAGCTATGTGAGAGGCTCTGTTCTAATATATTAATTATTAATTTATTTAGCCCTCTCAGCAACCCTTTCATGAGAACCATGATTAGATCCATCGTAACGTGGAACACGGGGACACGGGGATGCTGAGTAACTTGCCTCGGATCTTCTAGTTTAGGAGCAGAAGAGCTCAGATTTGAACCAAGGCACTCTGGCTCTAATTAAATTATATAAACAGGGTTTTACCTGTCTATATCTTAGCATGAATAAGGTGCTCAATATATGTCACTCTCCCTGAACTCAAATAATAATTCTTCTATTTCACAGAGTGATTGTGGGGTTCAAACAAAATAAAGTTTATAGACGTGCCTTATAAAAGGTGATTTGCTGGCCAAATATAATGTATTATAGTTCCTATTATGATGTTTCCTCCTTTCCTAAATCCCTCCAGACCTTTGGTTCGCATCTTCTGTTCTGTAGGGATATTTAGTCAGATTCATTTTTTACTGGAGCTGCTCTTTCTCCAATTAACATGGCTCGTCTTCCGTGACTCATTCTTCATGTTGAACCCTTTAGTATCTCCTTCCTAATTCTTCCTTTCTGCTCATTTCTTCTCTTGCTGTCAACCTTTTTCTCTTTGGGGCTTACATTCCCAGACTTTGTGATAATGAGCACATCCTGGATATATCTGCTGGATTCCATTACTTTGCTAAGATAGCACATGGGAGTTTCAGACCTGGGTTAATGGTTTTTGTAACCTTCGTTCATCTTTTCCTTCCAGAAATGGCATAACCTTTCGATGCTTCTACAGGGCTCTAAGTCTTCGTATGGGGCTTCAGTTTCCTTTTGCGGATATAATTTTGAGTGGTTCTACAATTTTCTTCAATATGGTTATTAAGAAATTAGTTCAGCAAATACTTATTTAACATATGCTATATGACAAATTCTATACAAGATGTTGTAGTTCAAAGATTAGTTTCACATACTTCTCAAAACTAACAGAAATGACAGACTTCTAAAGTTGCTACCAGATTGTCAGTCCTTGTAAGAGGAACTTCTGCCTGAATGGATAACTTTCCACATCTTCTTTCTTTCATACATTTCTCTCTGGAGAGAAAGCAAAGGTGGGACGGGGGGAAAAAGAGAGACCAATAAATCAATATCACAAAGTACTTGAAGAATTCTAATGCTGAGAAATCCACCGGATTGGATAATAAGAATAGAATTTACTTAAGATGAAAATCATTTTATTGAACAGTTTGATAGAAACTTTAAAATAACTACATCGAGTATATTCAAGGGATAAACAAAGGCATAATTGCCATCTTAAAAAGAATATAAAGTCTTAAGACAAATGAAACAAAATCAACTGGATCAATTGATTGGAAGAATTAGTTAGAAAATCTGAACATCAAACTTATATTAATCACTAAAATTTAAAAACTGCAATAAATGGGGGTACATTCTAAACTAGATTCTTAAAAGAACTAATTGGTGAATTTGGAAAATGCCATTGAGATGCTTCTCCAGAATGCAGTATAGAGAGTCAAAAACATTGACGAGAAGTTAAGAGAATGGAAGACAGAGAATCTCAAATAGCTAATATTTCACAGAAATTGCGGAGGCAAAGAATGGGAGGAATGATAGTACGCTACTTTTGAAGAACTGATTGCTAAGAATATTCCAAAATTGATTTAAAGACAAATTTTAAACCACAACTTTACTTTAAGGACCAAACAGGAAATAAAAGTAAAGCCACACCTGGTCACATAGTGAAAATGCATAACATCCAGAATAAGGAGAAAATCATACAAGTTAGCAAATTTTTAAAAAAAGTATTGACAGATGGATAGTAAATTTCTCATTGATAACAAAAGTCACAAGACAATGGAGTGGTCTCTTCCCAGTGAGGCATGAAAATAACATTCCATCTAGAGGCTTCTATTGAACCACGGTATTCGTTAATGTTTAGCGCAAAATCTCATACACAGACTAAAAATTATATACTAACAAAGTTTAGAGAATTTTTTGAAAAAAACATAACAGAGATCACAGACTTTTTAAAAAATTGTTTATAGGCTCGGCACCTGTGGTTCAAGTGGCTAAAGCGCCAGCCACATACACCTGAGCTGATGGGTTCGAATACAGCCCGGGCCTGCCAAACAACAATGATGGCTGCAACCAGGCACTATGGCAGGTGCCTGTAGTCCCAGATACTTGGGAGGCGGAGGCAGGAGAATCGCTTGAGTCCAGGAGTTGGAGGTTGCTGTGAGCTGTGATGCCACCACACTCTACTCAGGGTGACAGCTTGAGGCTCTGTCTCCAAAAAAAAAAAATTGTTTATAGATATTTTGGTAGATACACATTGGTTAAATTAGGCTTTGCCTAAAGCTGTCTCCTTACATATTTTATGCTCAGCCTAAAGCTTTCTTCATACATGAAGAACTACACACCACCTTGATGTGCAAACAGTGACAGTAGCCAAGTAGCTGAGCTCAGCTGAACTTCAGCTGCAGGCAGCCAGCAGTTTAAAGAGGTTCACAAGGTCAGCACTACACTATACCCACTCCAGCTGTTTCCGCACTTCCTTTCCTTTTTCTGTCTGTAAATATTATCTGACCATCTGGCAGCCTCGAAGTCCCTCTCCATCTATTCTAGTCCTAGGAGCTGCCCAATTCATGATTCGCTCTTTGCTCAGTTGAGCTCTGTTACATTTAACTGGTCTGAAGTTTTTCTTTCAACACATTTTTATGGTGACAAATTCTAAATGACTGTATGGTATAACAGGGCGCTCTTCCTCCCACCCCTGTCCATTTGGTTCCTCTTCCCAAGGCACCAGTGTTTCCAGTTTCTTATCTTTCCGAGCATAGATATTCCAGGGCTAGGTAAGAGTCTGTGCATATGCAAGTTGAATATCCCTTATCTGGAAAGCTTGGGACCAAAAGCATTTTGGATTTTGATGTCTTTTTTGAATTTTGGAGTATTTGCATACACATTATTAGATATCTTGGGGATGGGACACAAATTTAAATATTAAACTCATTTATGTTTCATTTTTGTATACATAGCCTAAAGACAATTTTATATAATAGTTTGAATAATTTTGTGTGGGAAACAAAAGTTAAAGTTCAGTCTAAAGGTTTCTTCATAGGTGATAAACTCTACCCAAACTGAATCCCAGATATAGGCTCAGAGTGACCTCAGGGCATTTTGATTGTGACTTGTCATGTGAGTGACAGGTGTGAAATCTTTCACCTGTGGCCTCATGTCATTGCTCAAAAGTTTCAAATTTTGGAGCATTTCAGATTTTGGATTTTTGAATTAGGCATGCTCAACTTGTATTTGAATATATAGAGACATATTCTGCAAATAGTGGCATACTATACGTCCTTTCCTACACTTTTTCACTTAAATTTGTGATATGTGCAAGACAGGAGGTAATAGCCACACTAAATTTTTCTTTCAATTATTCTTGCATATAGCAGAGACTAAAAAATTGGAAGGGGCTGTACCGAACTTGGTGACCTTAAAAATCACTCTGATCCTGCCAATTGCCAGGTAACTGTTACTTCAGAGTCCCTTATGGTCAAACAGCTGGTCCACAGGTTAACCAACTTTCACTGGGGCAGTTCTTTGGTGATGTCACAATCATTAGTAATCATAGTTTATCTCTTTACACGGCCATTTCTAAAACAATAAAAATCTATCTTTGACACTACATCCAAGGTTAGGAACTAATCTCTTATGATTGGTAATATCTAGAGGCCAAGGTAGAACTTTACTTTCTTTGAACTGAGAGTTAGAAAACAGTGTGATCTTCTGCTGTCAGAGCAAAGTGGCTTTGCTTCAGAAACGGGTCTTCTTCCTGTTTCAGCTGGTTTTGTGTTGCCGGAACAGAATACTTGAGACTGGGTAGTTTACAAAGAAATAATGTGTTTTTTTTTATCTTTTATTTATTTTTTGATGTTTATTTAGCTCACAGTTCTGCAGGCTGGGAAGTTCAAGAGCATAGACCTAAAGCAGGGCAGTTTCTGGTGAGGGCCACACACTGGGTAGAGAAGCAGAGAGTGAGCCAAACTTACTTTTTGTTTGTTTTCAGAGATGGGGTCTCACCATGCTGTGCAGGCTGGAGTGTAGTGGCTGTTCACAGACCCAATCAGGGTGCACTACAGCCTCAAACTCCTGGGCCTAAATGATCCTCCAGCCTCAGCCTCATAAGTAGTTGGAACTACAGGCACTACCACCACGTCAGGCTCCAAATTCACTTTTGTAACAACCCTCTCTTGCAGTAAACAATCTAGTCCCGTGAGAGTAGGAACTCACTCACATCCAGGAGAGGGCCTTAATCTATTCACAAGGGATGTGGCCCCCTGACCCAGACACCCACCACGAGGCCCCTCTTCCCAACAGTGACATGGGGGTCAATTTCAACATGCGCTGTAAAGGCAACAAACCCCAAACCATACCAATTCTCTCTTCAGAAAAATGTCAAAGGCTAGAAAGTCATGGCTGGCAATCTCATCGTGCCAAACTATTCTTTTTTCCAAACTATTTTTTTGAAGTACTTCGTAGTTTGTTGTCCTTGTTTGTTCTTTGAAGCATTTTCCCTTCCCCCTCCCTTAAAAAAATCTTCAGGGATCATTTTAATATGTGACACACACTTGCTTCCCTTAAGCTGAAGACTTCTAGTCAATTTTAAGGAGAATTCTTAGGGAAACCAGAAGAATTCCAAACTCCAATATCAGTGAGATTTCATCATTTTGGCACGAACTCAACTGTTCCTATTAGATGAACATGTCTGTAGGAACTTCATAAAGCGTTTTTAACATTGCTTCATTCTTGCTGGTAAAATCTGGAAAACAAGTCTATTGAGGACACTGTCTGCCAACAGTCTGTCCCAATCTTCACTGGTAATTATACACAGAGATTGTGTTGGCCAAACAGATCTTGGCAAATTTGGGGTATTTCTTGGTTAAAGATATAGGCTTCCACCATGGTTTTCCCCAAACAATGTCTGAAATTTAAACAAGAATATAAAAATTAAAAAAAGATATCTGTGACAATCAAGGGAAGGTTTTCAATAAGCAACAATAAATCAATAATGATTTCTGAAGCCTAAGTTGTGTCCAGCCATGCAGAGATGGCAGATTTCTTTAAGGTCTCATGCCAACCATAGTCAATGAGCAGGGAAAGACAACTCTGAAGCCTCATACACGCTCCATGAAAGAGTATGATTATCCTTAAGCAATGTCTGCCACTAGTGAAGACCGAGGAATAGTGGCTTATGTCCTGAAGTTACCACCTCTGTGCCAAGAGTTCTGATCTGAGATTATTATACTTAGTAGCTCCAAATAAATACATACCAATCAAAAGAAAGCAGAAAATTTGCTCATTTGAGTAGATAGGTGTGTGTAGTGTGAGATTCCTATAATGTTTGTTTTTTAGAAATAAATATTGTTGTTCTTAATTAATACTTGATCATGGAAAGAATGAGCTGTATGAACCCAAACTAACTAAGATTACCACGGGGGTGTGGTAGAATGCTAGTTTTCCTTCAAAGTCTGTAGTAACAGAATTTTAGCCAAGCATGGAAACGTTCAACTATACTTTTTGCAGCCTCCCTTGTGACTAGTTATGGTAATATAACTTATTCCATTTCATTCCAGTGGAATGTGAATGAAAATGTTATGTGCAAATTCTACCTTACTTGCTCAAAAGAGAATCACTTGCCCTCCACTTTTGATTTTTCCCCCTTTACATGGGGTGGAAGAGACTTTGCTTCAATTTCACAACCAAGAGCAACATCCCAGGGAGTGTTAATTACTTTAATTCATTAACTAATGTAAATAAAATAGGCCCAGGTCCCTGAATGACAATGTGGAACAGAGCTGTCCTGCCAGCTTCACCATTCACCTCTGGATGATTATTTTAGAAAAAAATAAATTTCTTCGTTGTTTAAGCAACTCTGTCTTGGGGTCTCTGTATTTTATTTTATTTTTTTATAAATATATGTATTTTATTATTCTTCATTACATTATTCCCCCCCCCCCCCGTGGTAAGACAGAATTGATTTACAGAAAAGAATACAGAAAACACCAAAGCTCCTGGTAAAGGGATAGATTTCAAGTGGGGAGAGAGATGCTATCTCCTTTCCTCTCCCGGTCTTTCCCCGTCTCCTCCTCTAGGCCTCTAGCCTCAGGGTATATATAGGAGTATGGGTTCCTTGGCCAGGAAACAAATGAATACGGTCCCTTCCACCGGGGGCAAGGTGAATGAGTGTATCAATGAATGGACACAGTCCATCCATGGAATTCAGGCCTAGGAAATTCACAAGAAACTGACCTAGGCATAGGAAATGGGGGTTCCACATTTAGTCCC
>CAUYRH010182390.1:0-28013 GCA_963574655.1 Perodicticus potto
GCACCTGTAGTCCCAGCTACTTGGGAGGCGGAGGCAAGAGACTCACTTGAGCCCAGGAATTGGAGGTTGCTGTGAGCTGTGATGCTACAGCACTCTATCCAGGGTGACAGCTTGAGGCTCTGTCTCAAAAAAAAAAAAAAACAAACAAAAAAAACCTCTATTTTGTATGGAAAAAACTCTTTAATCAGTAAATTGAAATTGTGCTGACAGACTGACTATATATTCTGATTTTAAAGTTTATGTTCACTAGCAACAACTAGAATGAGTATTACTGAATTAATAAGAAAGTGAGAATAGGAGATACTACTATCCACTTTAACTGAGTAATCTTTCCAGAAGATGAAAAATAGAAACCTTCAAGATAAAAAATAAAATGATTTTAAGTTTTAAAATTTTCTTTATTGGTTTGGTAGACTAGAAAAGAGGCAATATAAATATTTCAGGAATACTATTTAAAGCAGTAAAAATTATTGTAGCTTAAACAATAGAAATTTACGGTCTCTGTTCTGGAATCTAAAAGCCCAAAAACAATGTATCTCCAAATTCAGTTACATTGTGACATATAGGAGCAAGAGGTGTTAAGACTTAAAAAATGAATTGAGGGGCAGGAAGGAGAATACAATTTAACCCATAAAAAAGGTCAACTGAATGTTTGATCCAGTTTTTCTGTCCAGTATCCATTCTTACTAAGGATAGCGTCATATATGTGAGGTTTCTTAAGAAAAGTAAAACATTAGGTTCGGTGCCTATAGCTCAAGTACACCAGAGCTGGCGGGTTTGAACCCTGCCCGGCCTTCCAAACAACGACAACTACAACCAAAAAAAGCCAGGCGTTGTGGCAGGTCCCCTAATATAAAATGGTATAGTATCTGCATATAACCTATATACAGCTACTTGGGAGGGTGAGGCAAGAGAATCACTTAAGCCCAAGAGTTTGAGGTTTCTGTAAGCTGTGACGCCACAGCACTCTACCGAGGGCGACATAGTGATACTCAGTCTCAAAAAAAAAAAAGAAAGGAAAAAAACATTAGTAGATTTCTCTAGGTATTAATGACTGGATAACTTAGCAGTTTTGTCATAGGAAAAATTTAAAACTTTTTAGAATTACTTATGAATTACTAAGATAATTGTGATATATAAAGGTTCTAGAAAAGTAATGTCTATTTTGTTTTCAGACTCAAATTGAATTTAGTTGTTTTGATTTTATAGTAGTAATATTGTACAGCACTTAAAAGTTACTGCCTTTGAATCGTATTGTGCTTGGTTAAAATCCCAAATGCATTGGGATTTTTTTTAGCATTAATGCTTTGGGCAGGGTACTTACCCTTTCTGAGTTTTAATACCAGATTATAAAAAAGCTAATATGGGAAAAGTGCCTACCCCATAGTAATTCATCAGGTTGTGATCATAATTTTATCACTATTTGCCAGAATCATAAAAGTGATAGTCAAATTATTGAGTAAGTTAACTTAAAGTTATTCTGAGGCTCATGTACTCATCAAAGCTTTTTTCCTTAAGGGAGCTTCACTATTCAGAATGTTTTTCCACAGTCGGATGGTGATAGTTCCAAAGTGAAGGTCAAAGTTCGTGTTAATGTCCATGGAATCTTCAGTGTGGCTAGTGCATCAGTAATTGAGAAGCAAAATTTAGAAGGGGATCACAGTGATATTCCTATGGAGACAGAAACTTCAATTAAGAATGAAAACAAAGATGATGTGGTATGGAGAAATCCTATCAATTTTTCTCTACTAGATAGTAATACCTTAATCATGATTACTTTAATCATTAATCTCTGAAGTTTTGCTTTGAATTTCTACTATAGGAATCAGTGTAAGCTTTTTAAAATAAAAGCATTGTAGATTAAATCTTATTTCAAATGCTCTACCTCTTTCACGTTGTAATACACTTTTTCGGCATCTTTTTGTGCATCTTTCATAGCATTATATGGAATCAACGTGAGTTTGAAGTCTTCTTCCAAAGTTTTTAATTTCCATTGAAAACATGTATTTTCTTATGGATAGATTTTTAGTTTACAGATAAAACTAATTCAGAATGATAAATTTTGAACTACATGCATGCATATTATTAGATTAAAAATACTTGATAAGAAATTTTTCAGGATTTAGCAGAAGGGTGGATATCAGTGACAGTTAATAGGAATGAGCTATAACAAAGTACAGATTTTTTATTAAAAGTACAGATTTTTTATTAGTTGTTTTTTATGAAAGTTATGTGATGCTAAATGTACTCTTGGTGTATTATATATCAAGGAACCTTAGAAGAATTTGATTTCATTCTATTATACAAAGTTCTCATCTTTTTATGTGTATTCTTTTTTTTTTTGGATGCTTTATAAATTATTTTTGTACGTTATTTTTAATGGTATTTGTTAGATGTTTTTCTTCATAATTGGAGATCTGCCCTAAGTTTTCACCTATTTGTACATAGAATGAGTTTTATTTTGTTTCATTTCAAGACAATTTTTCCCTTTCTTAAGGTTTTTTAAAATTTTTATTAACAATTATTATCATACGATCTTCTCTAGATTGAAATACTTCATTTAAGGATGGTAGAATTTTTTTTCTATTTTTCTTACATTGTTTCACTATCACATCCTTCCTTATCTGTTTGTTTATTTGTTGTTTAAGACAGAGTCTCACTCTGTTGCCCAGGCTAAAGTGCCATGGCATCAGCTTACCTCATAGCAACCTCAATCTCCTGGGCTGACACTACACGTGCTTACTACCACAATGCCTGGCTAATATTTCTGTATTTTTTTATTTTTAGTAGAGACAGAGTTTGACTCTTGGCTCAGGTTGGTCTTGAACTCTTGAGCTCAAGTGATCCTCCCACCTCAGCCTCTCAGAGTTCTTGGATTACAGGGATGAGCCACCATGCCTGGCCAATCCTTCCTTATTTAAATTAAGTAAGAAAGAATAAATGTCCTTATCTGTTAGTGAAGATACAGTCATGTTTTTGTAAGTTAACTTAGTAATAGGTGAAAAATTAACTTTTTGGCTCGGCGCCTGTGGCTCAACAGGCTAAGGCGCCAGCCACGTACACCTGAGCTGGCGGGTTCGAATCCAGCCCCAGCTGCAACCAAAAAAAAATGGCCGGGTGTTGTGGCGGGCGCCTGTAGTCCCAGCTACTTGGGAGGCGGAGGCAAGAGACTCGCTTGAGCCCAGGAATTGGAGGTTGCTGTGAGCTGTGAAGCCACAGTACTCTATCTAGGGTGACAGCTTGAGACTCTGTCTCAAAAAAAAAAAGAAAAATAAAAATTAACTTTTTAATTATAATTCAAAATAATTTATGTAGACTTAAAGATTCAATTCATTAAGATTTATTTTTACTGGCTTGGCACCTGTGGCTCAACGGGCTAAGGCGCCAGCCACGTACACCTGAGCTGGCGGGTTCGAATCCAGCCCGGGCCGCCAAACAACAATGCCGGCTGCAACCAAAAAAAAAAAAAAATGGCCGGGCGTTGTGGCGGGCGCCTGTAGTCCCAGCTAGTTGGGAGGCGGAGGCAGGAGGCTTGCTTGAGCCCAGGAATTGGAGGTTGCTGTGAGCTGTGATGCCATGGCACTCTATCCAGGGTGACAGCTTGAGGCTCTGTCTCAAAAAAAAAAAAAAAAAAATTATTTTTACTAAAATTTAGAGTACCTTATATGCCTTCCAGGTATAGTTGTTCACAACTGTTTCACTTTCTGTTTCCCAATTCTTGACCATTTACGTTTTTTTTTATCTACTTATTTTTTTAATTCAGATATTTGATGGCCTATGCATTGCAGGGCCTCTTCTGTGCACTAGGAATACAATGGGGGATACAGTGATAAACGAGATGGAAAAGGACACCACCTATCTGTGGTATAGTGATAAAGAACAGACAAGAAGCAAGAAGATAACATGTAGCACAGTAACTTTTAAACAAAAACTGGGTCACTCATGCTTTTGATAGCCCAGAGGACAATATCATATAGAAAAATATAGATATTAACAACTAAATTAAATGATCACAAAGATTGGATTCTGGATGTGAAGTTTTAGAAATAACTACTTTATCTGGTTTTTCTTTTCTGTATAAATGGAGAGATACAAATTTATAAACAATAGAAGAACTTTTTTAATAAATTCTAAATGGTAAAACATTGTGACCATTTAATTGACAGCTTTTTTTTTCAATAACACATAAGTTAGAGTTAATAACATATAACATACTTAGGACCCCAACATAATACCCTATCACTTTTTTTTGCCTTTTATCAGTCAACGGGTTTAGGAGGATTGTGAAGTTGAAAGCGGGGAACTAGAATATCAGGAATACAACCTACAAAGAATTTTCTTCTGACACTTTGGCGCAAATAAGCTTTTATTCCAGATAGCTTTCTAGAGATTACATATTTGCTTAATTCCATATGTAGCAGAAAACTTAGCTTTCTTTTCAGGAGGATGGTGGTGGATAGGATTAAGAAGGGGACTGGAATTACTTGAGATTCTTTGCCAAATAGAGAGTACATTTTGGAGCTTTTATTGGTGGAAACTTGGCTTTTTTTATTTTTTTATTTTTTTGAGACAGTCTGTGTTACCCTCGATAGAGTGCCATGGCATCAGAGCTCACAGCAACCTCAAATTCTTGGGCTTAAGTGATTCTCTTGCCTCAGCTTCCCAAGTAGCTGGGACTATAGGCACCCCCACAACGCCCAGCTAATTTTTGGTTGTAGTTGTCATTGCTGTTTAGCAGGCCAGGGCCAGGCTCAAACCCACCAGCTTTGGTGTATGAGTCTGGTGCCCTAGTCACTGAGCTATGGGCACAAGCCTTTTTTTTCTTTCTTTTTGAGAGATAGTTTCACTTTGTCACCCTTAGTAGAGTGCCATGGCATACAGCTCACAGCAACCTCAAACAACTGGGCTCAAGCTCTTCTCTTGCCTCAGCCTCCCAAGTAGCTGTGACTACAGGCCCCTGCCACAATACCCGACTCTTTTTAGAGATGAGGTCTCGCTCTAGCTCAGGCTGGTCTCCAACCAGAGAGCTCAGGAAATCCACCCGCCTCGGCCTTCCAGAGTGCTAGGATTACGGGCGCAAGCCACCGCGCCCATATGTCTATGCTTTTTAGACATAGAAAATCTTATAAGTATGTATTTTAATAAATTAGAGACATCTGCTTTGACAGTTTTGATGAATATGTTTCAGTATTTTGCTACATTTTAATGTCATTGAATTTGTGTAATACATAAACTTTGTATCATTCTCACTTTGTAGAAAACTGTTTTCTCGTGTTCTTTTTAAACATTCTTCACATCAAGTTGAATGTTCTCTTTTTGTAAGTTTGCCTTTGTGAATCATGATATGTAAATTTTACTTGAGAAAAATTTTCCATTTATTTTGCCATTATTTAGTCATAGGTAAATCAAATGATATTCATGGAGCATCAAGTAGATATTTTTATTTTATTTACCTCTTAATCTCTTGGTTATTTATAATTATTCTCATTGGAAATATAAAGCTTTTCTACTCTACTACTCACACATTTCACAGCAGGCTTAAACTCTGAGATGCAGTTTATATTTTTAAAAAGAAAGAAGGCAACACTATATATATTATCAATTATGTATTTTCTTTAAGGACAAAATGCAAGTGGACCAAGAAGAAGGAGCTCATCAAAAATGTCATGCCGAACACACCCCAGAAGAGGAAATTGATCATACAGGAGCCAAAACAAAGGTGTTTGATTTACTATTTCTGTAGTTGTCTTTTCAAGATAGATATTTTCAATTAGTTAATATATTTACTTCATAATGCTTTTTTTTTTATTGTTGGGGATTCATTGAGGGTACAGAGAACCAGGTTACACTGCTTGCATTTGTTAGGTAAAGTCCCTTTCACAATGCTTTCTTTTAATGTACTTAATATTTTTAATCTTGGTACTGTGGGAAAGTACAGAAAGTTTATAGCCATAATAAAGACATCTTAATGTTTTATTGTTTTTTTGTTTTTTTTTTTAAGAATGAGGACCTACAATATATATAAAAACTATCTTTGGGGGCAGGAAAATAGACTTGTTTTTTGTTAACATTCTTTTTCTCATTAAATATTATCTCAGAAGCCAGGTGCAGTGTCTCACACTGTGAGCCAGCACTTCGGCCAGCCTGGGCAACATAACAAGAGCCTGTCTCTACAAAAAAGTTGTCCAAAAAATAGCTGGGCATAGTGGCATGCTGATTTAGTCCCATCTACTTGGGAAGTTGAGGCAAGAGGAATGCTTTGTCTTAAGCACAGGAGTTTGGGGCTTCTGTGAGCTGGATTATATCATTCTCTGCATTCCAACCTGGGTGACTGAGCAAGACCCTATCTCTAAGAAAAGAAAAAAAAAAAAGCATCTCAGAGAAAATAAAAAATGGAGCAAGCCGAATGAAGTACATTCAAAGTAGCAATACCCTTACATCTCAGATTTAGCCACTGTAAGAATTTTGTTGCATAACATAAAATAGTTTTGTATGTATAAAAATAAATATTTTCAAAAATAAAATTTTAAAAGATAAATGAATCTGTTATTGAAAGAATTATTTCATTAAGGCAATTACTTCATTAAGACAATTATTAAGAAGAGGGAGACCCTGCTCCACTGACCCATATGAATGTGGTTATAATTCTAAGCTAGCATCTGCAACAGATTTTTCTAACCACAGAAATTAATTCACAAGTTTAACTGTATACATTTTTTTTTTTAGAGGTTATAGATTCAACTTTAATCCCTTGATTCTAACGTTCTTTGAAATCTGAAATCTGTTTTTCTAATGTTTTTTACTTTAATTGTTGAACAGCTTTATGGAGGTATAGTTTACATATCATATAATTCAGTCACTTAAATGTATATAATTCAGGCTGGGCTCAATGGCTCATGCCTATAATGCTAGCATTCTGGGAGTCCAAGGTGGTTGGATTGCCTGAGGTCACGAGTTCGAGACCAGCCTGAGCAAGAACGAGACCCCCCTCCATCTCTAAAAATAGTTGGTTGTCGTGATGGGCGCCTATCATCTCAGCTACTTGGGAGGCTGAGGCAAGAGGATCGCTTGAGCCCTAGAGTTTGAGGTTGCTGTGAGCTAGGATGCTATGACATTCTACTGAGGGCAACAAAAGGAGACCCTGTCTCAAAAAAAAAAAAAAACGAAAGAAATGTACAATTCAGTGTTTTTTTTCAGCATAGTCACAAAGTTGTGCAACTGTCATCATAATTTTAGAACATTTCATCTCCCCAAAAAGAAGCCCTGTCCCCATTAGCAGTAACTCTGTATTTTTCCTTACCCCTCCCTCTACTGGCCCTAGGCAACCACTAATCTACTTTGTTTCTGTAGATTTACCCATTCTGGACATTTCATATAAATATAGTTAAACACTATGTAGTTCTTTGTTACCAACTTCTTTTACTAAGCATAATGTTTTCACAGTTTGTCCAGGATATATCAATATTTCATTTTTATGGCTGAATAATATATTGCATTATATGAGCACATACCACATTCTGTTTGTCCCTTTGTCAGTTGATAGATGTTTGAGCTGTTTCCCCTTTATTACTATTAATAATAATGCTGTTATGAACAGTCATGTACAAGTTTTGATGTAATACTTGTTCTCATTGTTCTTGGGCATATACCTAGGAATAGAATTGCTGGATAATAAGGTATCAATGCTTGACATTTTGAGGAACTTCCACACTGTTTTATAGAATGTCTGCAACATTTTACAATCCTACCAGCAATGTAGGAGAGGATTCTAATTTCTCGACATACTCACCAATATTTGTTGTTTTCTATTTTTATATTATAGCCGTTATAGTAGATTTGAAGTAGCAATTTATAACAATTTTGTTTTGCATTTCCAACCTAATATTTTTTACATAGAAACTGGGATTTAGCATACACAAAATAGAGAATACTGTCAGTATTAAAGTAGGATTTTTAAATAAACTGTGGTAGATCATAATAGTTCTGAGTTTTTTTGTTTGTTTGTTTCACCTCTTAAATCTAACCTCTTAAGCTAACTTGAGAAATTTACACTCCTCTTTGCAGTCAGCTCCCCCAGACAAACAAGAGCGATTAAATCAGACCATTAAAAAAGGAAAAGTCAAGAGTATTGATCTACCTATTCAGAGTAGCCTATGTAGACAACTGGGCCAAGATGTTCTCAACAGCTACATTGAAAATGAGGTATGTAAGTCTTGAGTTGTTATTGGAAAAGGTGGTAGTGTATTCTGGGGGAACTAGTCCATAACTCCTAAGGAATCATATATTACTGCACTACTTTATTTTTGACAAAATACTGAGTTATATTAATGTCGTATGTACAGTGTAGCTTTCATCTTAGTTATGTGAAAAACGTGGATTACCTACTTTGTAGGGAAAAGCTTTCTTGAGACTAATGATTCTTAGCCTCTTTTATTCTCTTTTAACAGTAGTACCCAAATATACGTGGAGAAGTAACAGCTCCCTTCTGCTATGTTGTCATGAAAGATTCAGTCTATTCAGAATGTTCAAAGATTGATCTATCTGTTCAAAATGTTTTCTGACTTCCATTAAATGTTATGTAAAATATGTTGTCATTCTTGACACTTTGTGTTCTAATCTATTTACATATTTCATTTTACAGTATCTTGGAGAAATGAGTTTTGTTTATTTACTAGTAGCTGTATAAGATTTAATTTATAGTTTTAAAATTTTCTAAGTGGTGGGTCCTAATTTCTAAAATTTTGGCTAAGATTAAAAAAGGTCAGTCTTCTTTGAAGTGTGCCATGTTCTACCATTTGCTGTATATTACTGTATCAATAGATGAGGGGGCTGGGCACAGTGGCTCACTCCTATAATCCTAACACTCTGGAAGGCCTTCAGGGTGTGTGGATTGCCTGAACTCAGGCAAGAGCAAGACCCCATCTCTAAAACTAGCCAGGCATTATCGTAGGCAACTGTAGTCCCAGCTACTTGGGAGGCTGAGGCAAGAGGATCACTTGAGCCCAAGAGTTTGAGGTTGCTGTGAGCTATGATGGCATGGTACCCTACCAAGGTCAACAAAATAGAACTCTGTCTCAAAAAAATGAGAGATTTTGACTTTACAATGCTTGCTTTTTTAGTACCTCCCTGTATCACTTATTCATTAATTAATAAAGTCTATGTTTTGTGTGAAGCAAGCACAAGCATTCCTGGAAATCCTGAATAATTCAGAATTTTTATGTCTTGAGAATAATTTTCCATAAGGAATGAATTGTTAGGGAAAATTTTGTTTATGAGATTTTCCTTAATTTTTGATTGTCTCACTGTTTTAGATTTGCAAATGTTAATGCATAAGTTTAAGCTTTAAAATGCCATTTAGCAATTTGTCCAGGTAATAAAATCTTCAGATTCTTTATTTTCTATTGATCACAGTAGTAATTTTTGCTCACATCTTCAAACACTTTGGTATCTTTTTTTACCCTCAAACCTATGAAGTATAGATTCTGTTAGAGATCGACGTTTAATATATGAGGAAACTGAGGCTCAACAAGTAGACTGTACATATCCTCCAGGGCCAGAGAGTAACCTTTGAATTTGAATCCAGGTGATTTTCTCCAAGACCTCAACATCACAACCACTATATTATATCCTCTCCCAAAACTAACATTAATTCAGCACCAATTATGTGCTAGGCACTGTACTAAATCCTTTACATAAATTGTGGCTGGGTGCCTGTGGCTCAAGCAGCTAAGGCGCCAGCCAGGTACACCTGAGCTGGCAGGTTCAAATCCAGCCCGCCCGCCAAACAATAACGTTGGCTGCAACAAAAAAAGAAAAATTGGCCGGGCGCCTGTAGTACCACCTACTTGGGAGGTGGAGGCAGGAGACTCGTTTGAGCCCAGGAATTGGAGTTTGCTGTGAGCTGTGAAGCCACAGCACTCTATCCAGGGTGACAGCTTGAGGCTCTGTCTCAAAAAAAAAAAAAAAAAAACTTTACATAAATTGTGTCAACCTTATTAATAGCCCTATGAAGAAAAGAGAATTATGTTTTCTATTTTAGGATAAGAAAACTGAGGATAGGTAACTTTCCTGCTATCTCTAGCTAGTAAATGGGGAACCTAGAATTTGAACTCGAGTATATATATATATATATATATTGTTTTGTTTTTTAACAGGTATATTGAGATAGAATTCACATACATGCAGTTCATTCTGGGGGTCTTGTATATTATTAATGTTTTAAATCGTGGTAAAATGTATATATCATAAAATTTGCCATTTTAACCATTTTTAAATGTACAAGTCAGTGGCATTTAATTATCCTGACAGTGTTGTACATCTCTCACAACTATCTGTTTGCAAAATTTTATCCCCTAAACAGAAACTCTGTAATAACTCACCATTCATTCCTCCCTTCTCCCAGTCCTCAGTAAACTCTGATCTACTTTCTGTCTTTATGAATTTGTCTAGTTTAGATAACTCATGTAAGTGGAATTACACAACACTTGTCCTTTCATGTCACTGTATATATAATTTTTCTTGGTATAACACTTTTAACATTCATTCATGTTTTAGCATGTATCAGAACTTCATTCTTTTTTAAGATTGAACGATACTGCATTCTGTGTTAATGCACTTTCTTTATCCATTCATCTGTTAATGCACACTGGTTCGTTCCTGCTTTTTTGGCTGTTGTGAATAATGCTGCAGAGAGAATTGGCATACCAATACCTGTTCAAGTCCCTGCTTTCAGTTCCTTTGTATATATACCTAGGAGTGAAATTTCTGAGTCAGGAACGAAATTGGAATTCTGTGTTTAGCTTTTTAAGGAAATTATCAAACTGTTTCCAATAGTAGGTGCAACATTCTACATTACCACCAGCAGTTACAGGTTTCAGTTTCTCTACATTGTCATGAACACTTATTTTCCACTTCTGTTTTTTTTAACTGTAATCATCCTAGTGAATTTGAAGTAGTTACATCATTGTGGTTTGATTTGCACTTTCCTAATGTGTGTTCTTATATTAGCTAATCTGCAATTTTTTGAATAGGGGAAGATGATTATGCAGGATAAGTTAGAGAAAGAAAGAAATGATGCTAAGAATGCTGTTGAAGAATACGTATATGATTTTAGAGACAAGCTGGGCACTGTCTATGAAAAATTTATTACTCCAGAAGTAAGTCTATAGTTTATAATTTTTTATGAGAACTATTTAAATGTTTACTTGATCATGCTTAGTACAAATTATGTAAATAAATATATGAAATTGTTATTGTTATCAGTCTTGGCACATATGGGGATGGCTTTTAGTTATTTTTCCAGATTACATAAGTATGGTGGAAAATAGGTTTAGGACTAAGAAGTCAGAAAAATCTGAACGTTTAGTTTTTTATACCTAGAAAGAATTTTGTCCTTCTTCGATAACTTTATTTCTAAGGAAAGTTTTTTTTTTTCATTTTATTTTTCTTATTTGATAACTGGGTACCAAACTAAGGAAAGCATTTTTAAACAGTACCTCTTAAATGTATAACTAGGACTTGAATAAACTGTCTGCAATATTGGAAGACACAGAAAATTGGCTTTATGAAGAAGGAGAGGACCAACCTAAACAAGTTTATGTAGATAAGCTTCAAGATCTAAAGGTAAATTTTTAAAAGTCTATTATACTGTTGAATAAAACATAAAATTTTCCTAAAATTATAAGAACTCAGTGTATGTCTTTTTATCATTTTTTTGTTGTCGTTGACAGATAAAACATATATATTTATGGTATACAACATGATGTTTTGATACACATACGCATTGTGGAATGGCTAAAGCAAACTAATATGTGCATTGTCTCATATACTTAATCTTTTTATTTGGTGAGAACACTTAAGATCCACTCTCAGAAATTTTCAAATATACAATATATTGTTACTAACTATAGTCAACATGATATTCAATAGATCTCTTAAACTTATTCCTCCTAACTGAAATTTTGTGTCCTTTAACCAATATCTCCCCATCCTGCAGTTCCTAGTAACCATCATTTTATTCTCTGCTGCTTTAAGTTCAACTTTCTAAAATCCCTCTTGTAAAGGAGATTATATATTTCACTTGGCATATTATCCTCCAGGTTCCCAGTTGTCCTAAATGACAAGATCCCTTTTTTTTAAGGCTGAATAATATTTCATTGTGTACACATACCACATTTTCTGTTAGCTCATGGGTGGACACTCAGATTGATTATATATCTTGGCTATTGTAAATGATGTTGCAGTCAATGTGGGTATGCAGGTATCTGTTAGGCATGCTGATTTTATTTCCTTTGGATATATATACCCTGCAGTGAGATTGCTGGATCTGTATGTTTTTAATAAGTGTGTAAAAATTACTAAAAGATGTTTAAGAGGAAATGTTTCTCTTTAATTTTAAAAGCATTTTGAGAGGTGAGCAGTGCTACTTGATAATTGAAATCAAATAATTTATAATTGTGTATGTGATACTTAGATACAAATGTTTAGGAGATGATCACAATGTTACTTTTATATAAGCTGTATATTCCTGGGGTGCTTTTAAGAAGTGATGAAATTACCAACCCCTTATCTATTAGAGATGTCACCTTTCCTCTGTTTCTTTCACCTTCACTATTCAATGTTGGGGAGTAATACCACACTGGCCTGTTGTATTTTCTCAGTACAATTAATGTGGACACCTGACCAGCCAAGGACTTCACCCCTGTTCTTGAAGTTGAACATCTTCTCACAAAGAAATAAGGAGACTTGGCCATAGATTTCCTTTTTCTAGGTCAAAGTACAATTTTAAGGAAAGTCCACTATTGATTCCCTTCTCCCATGTTTGCTACTCAACTGTCTCCTACCTGAAAAAATATCCTAAAGAGATTAGAAAGTATAAATTGAAAGGATGCAAGGGAATTTCAGTCATTCCTTCTTAGCTGTGGTTCATAGTTCTTGAATATGCACATGAATTACCTGAGCTCTTATTGAAATGCAGATTTTGATTCAGTGGCTATGAACTGGGCCCATGATTCTGCATTTTTAACAAGCCTCTAAGAGATGCTCGTGATCCCTGAATCATTGTTAGAGTAGAAAGAGATTCATAGATGCTAAACATTAACAAGGATTTTTAGAGTATGGAAAAAGGTAGCCCTTTAGAACTTGGGATGGGTGGGAAGAAGGGTGGGTGTGCAAAAGAAGTTCCTCAAAAGCTAATATCTTTTTAAAAATTACCTTCATGCCAATGAGTTATTTCCAAGAGAAATAATTAGCACTATAGTAGAAATCTAAGTTTTAGACAGCAAAACTTAGGCTTTACCGTATTGTATCTTCTTAGTGGTTTTACTCCCCATTTCCCTAAGAGAAATATACATATTTTAAGCCTTGAAAATAGCCAAGGAGCTAAATCCAGTAGAAACAACTGAAAATCCCAGCAGCTCCTAACATGGATTCTTTTGCCTCAAATATATAAGTAGCCATAGAAATAAATGTTACAGAAATTTTTGTAGATTTCACTTTTCTTTTTTGAGATGGCCTTTAAAAATTAAAAATCAGTATTTCCCTTTCCAAAACACTTAAACAAAAAAAAGTATAGTGTACATAGACCAAATGGCATATGGTATCCTGGAACAGATGTAAGTGAAATCTGGATAAAGACTGGAGTTTAGTTAATAGTAATGCACCAGTGTTGATTTCTTAGTCTTGACAAACTGTAAGATTAAAGCAGTGAGAAGTGTCTCTGTGTGTGTGTGTTATATCCTTTTAACATTCCTACAAATCTAAAATTATTCTATAACAAGCTACTTTTTATTAATGTATAAAAAAGGATTTAAAAGAAAAGTTATTTCATCCTTCCCAAAGGAAAATAGTTATTTCATCGTAATGTGCTTCCCTTGCCAAAGTTTTAGTGCCTATTTTAACATAGGGAAACTCTCAATCAGAGCATCTGGAAAAAGGGAAAGCTACACTTAAAATGGAGTACACATTTTAAAATAACAGTATTAAATCTAATATAAATAATACTCAATAGATATTGACTGTCAGGAAGTCCCAGTAATTATGTGCATATAAAGAGTTACATTATGCATTATTTGTATGTTAAACCAAGTTTCAAATCCATCACTCCGTATTCAGTATAATCCTTATCGTTTTCTTATTTTACTAACTTTATAAAGTTTTAACACCCAACTTTTTGGTTTTTTATTGTTAGGGAATCATTGAGGATACAGTGCAGCATGTTTTACTGCATGCATTTGCTGGGTGAAGTCCCTCTATTAATAGTGTCCTGCCCCCAAGAGGTGTGTCACACACCATGGCCCCAAACCCCCCTCTCTCCTTACCTCTCTCCCTTCCTTCATTCCACTTCCCCCCCACCATGTACTAGCATCAGTTGTCCTCAAATCAGAATTGAGTCATTGGATTCTTGCTTCTCCATTCTTGTGATACTTTACTAAGAAGAATGTATTTCAACTCCATCCAAATTAATACAAAAGATGTAAAGTCACCATCTTTTTTAGTGGCTGTACCATGGAATACTGGTATATGTATAGAACTTGTTAATCCATTTCTTGATTAGTGGGCATTTAGATTGTTTCCACAATTTGGCAATTGTAAATTGAGCTGCAATAAACAGTCTAGTGCACATGTCCTTATGGTTAAATTTTTTTTTCTTCTGGGTAGATGCCCAGTAATGGGAAAGATCAAATGGGAGGTCTTGTTTGAGTTCTTTGAGGCTTCTCCATACTTTCTTACCAGCAGTGGAAAATTAACAGCCAACTTTTAAGGAACTACAATTTTGATTGGTATTTCAGATTTGAGAATAATCAAGAGGTAATCTAGATAATGAGGAAAAAATAAGGCAGAAGTTAGGCATCCTTATAAAGGATTGCAAAAATAGCCACTGTAAGAAAATAAAGGGGTAAGGGTGGCACCTGTGACTAAGGTGCTACCCTTCCCATATACTGGAGGTGGTGGTTTCAAACCCAGCCCCAGCCAAAAAGAAAAGAAAGGGGGATATATTTTAATCTGGCCATCTTTCTATTTGTCATCCTGTAAGAGACAAAGTTTTCTACTAAAACTCAATCTTTTTTAAATATTTATGTTAACAGAAATACGGCCAGCCTATTCAAATGAAGTACATGGAACATGAAGAGAGACCAAAAGCTTTAAATGACTTGGGAAAAAAGATCCAACTCGTTATGAAAGTGATAGAAGCATATAGAAACAAGGTATTGAATTCATAAAACCAGTTGAAGATAATGGTCTGTGTGTGGTACATGGAAAGGGTGGGGTAGATCTCAAGAGTTCAAAGACTTCGTGTACTAAAACTTTTATTAGAGAATTATCAGTATAGGATTCTGATATGTTTAAAATAAACATATCAAATGAAATGAAAGTATGTGAAACTATATTATAAATAAATAAATAAATCTAGTGGCCCAAATGCCTTGTTTTCGTCTTAGAAGTTTCCTTTTTGTATTTTCCTATATGAAAAACAGATCTTCCTGGACTTTTTTTATCATGGGTATCTTTGAGATAATTTTTTTCCTTGTTTTCCTTTTCTTTTAGCTTTTTTCCTTGTCTTCCAGTCCTTTAGTCATCCATAGTCCCATTTACCTTTTCTTTGTGTAGAGGCATATTCAAATCTGTATTACCTTAACCTTTCCACTATCTTTAAGCCTCAAATACGTATTTACATAGATGGTAGCTCCATTTGGACGTAACCCTTAAATCTGACAAAATGAAGCTTATTGGTTTTTCCTTCTACCCAGGTTTTAGCAGACTTTTTCTCTGAAGATACTAATAATATATATATGTATATATCTTAGGCGTTTTAGTTTTTACTGTGCTCGTATGGCTATTTGCCATTGTAGTGCAAATGACAATGATAGTTTCCCATTGTAGTGTGAATGCATAGACAATATGTAAATAAATGGACATGGCTGTGTTACAAAAAACTTCATTAAAAAATATAATCAGCTGGTTGGGTTTGGCCCATGAGACAAGTTTGCTGATTCCTAATCTAAGCTCTTATAAACATAAATAGAATGCAGTCATAATGGAAAAATCAGAAGAACAAGCAGATGAATGAAAATACCAGTAATATTTTAAATCTAGTATAATTACTGGTAGTCTATTGCTCCCCAGGTTTTAGCTATCATCTTGAGTGTGCTAGTTTAAGACTATCCAAAGTAAAGCAAGACTTCAATTATGCTCAAGTAGCATTTGAATTTTTATTATGTGCCAGACTGTTTTTTAGATGCTAAAATCATAGCATCAAACAAAACAGTAAACCTGTTTTTAACATCCTTCAATGGGGAAAGGTAGATAATAAGTTACTACAAAGTATGTCTGATGGTGATAAAAAGATACGGAAAGAATAAGGAACTACCAGAGGTAGAGGAAGTTTGTCAGAGATAGAGACTAATAAGCTAGCATACATGTCAGAAAAAGAATGAATGAAGAAGATAAGGTCTCAAGATGTATGAAGAGAAATGTTCTAGGAAAAGAGATTAGCAGTTACAAAAAAACAAGGGGAGAACATCTTAGAAAACCAGCAAGAAGGCCCAGTGTGGCTTAAACAGTGGGAAAAGATGTAGCAGTTGTCCTATCATAAAGGGCCTTGTTACTGTAAAAGTTTGAGTTTTACTCTAAAATGGGAAGCTATTGAAGGTTTCAGAGCATAGGAATAATATAATTTGACTGATTTTCTAAAAGGTTTCAAAGTTGCTAGGTGTGCTAGCTCAGGCCTGTAATTCTAGCACTCTGGGAAGCCAAGGTGGGTGGAGGCAAGAGAATCGATTAAGCCCCAGAGTGTGAGGTTGCTGTGAGCCATGATGCCATGCCACTTTACTCAGGGTGACAGAGTGACAATAAATAGTTTGAAAGTAGAGAGATTGTTAAGACATTATTAGAATAATACAAAGTAAAATCAATAGGAATTTGAACCTATTAGATAGTGGAGGAGAAAGTAGTCAACAAATTTTTTATGTATTTTGAGTAGAGCTTATATGGTTTGCTGATAGATTTGATACAAGTATATCAGAAAAAGAAGTGAAAAGCAACTCCAAGGATTTTGACCTGGAAGGATGAGGTTTCCATTTACTGAGATGGGGAAACTGGGAAGAGTATGTAAAAACATAATTAGAAGTTTGAAACATAGGTAGGCATTTGTTTTACAAACAAAGTTGAAATTGGATATATAGTTGAAAGTTCGGGGAAGAAGTTCAGGTTAGTGGATTTTTTTTTTTTTTTTTTTGAGACAGAGCCTCAAGCTGTCACCCTGGAGAGAGTGCCATGGCATCACAGCTCACAGCAACCTCCAATTCCTGGGCTCAAGTGAGTCTCCTCCCAAGTAACTGGGACTACAGGTGCCCGCCACAACACCCGGCCATTTTTTGGTTGCAGCCGTCGTTATTGTTTGGCGGACCCAGGCTGGATTCGAACCCGCCAGCTCAGGTGTACGTGACTGGCACCTTAGCCTGTTGAGCCACAGGCGCTGAGCCGGGGGTTAGTGGATTTTTAAAAGCATGTAGATAGATAAATAAAGATGAACTAGCCAAAGGAAACTTAAGTAATCTGTGAAGTAGGAAGAAAGCCTAAGAAAATATGCCTACCTAGAAACTTAGTCAGTGGATGATAGATAAATCATTTGAAGTCTCACAAGCAGAAAGAGGGCTTTGGTACCGGAGGAAACTTTGTGGTTTTAAAAATGACATCTCCATCCTCCCATTTCTCTGACTTTGAAATATTCTTTCATTGTCTTTGCATTTATTTTTTATATTTAATCTATAATTCACTGGGAGATCCTCTTTCTAAATATTATATTGCATTTCTCTCTTGGTTCTGCAACTACCAATCTAAACCATGACTTCTTAGGCTGTCTCCTTTATGTGGTGGCTTCAGTTCTTTTTTTCAGACAGAATTCTGTCATTCTCCTTAACAAAAACTTACCATATGCTCTTGGCCAGGCTTGGTGGCTCATACCTGTAATCCTAGCACTCTGGGATGCTGAGGTAGGTGGATTACTTGACCTCAGGAGTTGTGGAGAGCACCCTGAGCAGGAACAAGACCCTGTCTCTACAAAAAAATAGAAAAACTAGCCAGGTGCTGTGGCAAGTCCCTGTAGTCCCAGCTACTTGAGAAGCTGAGGCAAGAGGATCTTTTGAGCCCAAGAAATTTAGGTTGCTGTGAGCTATGATGATGCCATGGTTCTCTACCCAGGGTGACGGAGTGAGTTGTTGTCTAAGAAATAAAAAAATAAATAAAAAGAATTTACCATGTTTTTGTATATTCAGAATTTTCTGTCTAGCTTGCTATGTGCTACTCATTTAATTTCTTTTTATAACAAATTCCATCCCATTGCTGCTGCTTTTGTTTGTTTGGTTTTTGGCTAAGTGCTTTTCCCTTGAGTAATCTCTCCCAGTCATTCTTTTCTAAATGTGATTTCTTCATGAAACTGTACCTTTTTAAATGCACACCAATTTTTATCTTTTCTCCCATTCTCTTCAATTCTGTTACATTTGTATTTGGTTTCTTCACCTGAGTACATACAGGGGAGATATACAGTCAGTATGAGTATAAATCTTTTTTTTTTTGGTGGAGACAGAGTCTCACTTTATCGCCCTCGGTAGAGTGCTGTGGCGTCACTCAGCTCACAACAACCTCCAACTCCTGGGCTTAGGCGATTCTCTTGCCTCAGCCTCCCAAGTAGCTGGGACTACAGGCACCCGCCACAGCGCCCGGCTATTTTTCTGTTCTGCAGTTTGGCCAAGGCCAGGTTTGAACCTGCCACCTTCAGTATATGGGGCTGGCACCCTACTTGATGAGCCACAGGCGCCGCCCTGAGTATAAATCTTTTAAGCAGAAATTATCAATGAACTAGTGATAACTGAAAAATCATTTATATTAAGTAACATTTTTCCTAATAGGATGAAAGATATGATCATTTGGATCCTGCCGAAGTGGAAAAAGTTGAAAAATACATCAGTGATGCCATGAGTTGGCTCAACAGTAAGATGAATGCACAAAACAAACTAAGTCTCACTCAAGATCCTGTGGTAAAAGTTTCAGAAATAGTTGCAAAATCAAAGGTAAGATACTTTAAAAAATTATCTTGTTAATGGTTTCAAGGACTAAAATTTTTTATTGAGAATGAAATAAAGCAATGTGACTTCTGACAGGTATTTCAGACGTAACACTTAGATGAAATTTCAGTCTTCATTATAAGATTTTGCAGTATAAGCATCTTGTCTTTGACCTAGCTTGAAATGCATGGACTTCCATGGTAAAATCTTACTCTGAGATAAACTTTTCCGTTTAAAAAACAAGGCTAATGAAAATGTCAAAAGTTATGAAACATTACAAAAAATAGGAACAAATTTATAATAAAAAATAAACATAGAAGTAAAAAAAAATGAGTAAAGATAATTGGATAAACACTTGACAAAAGAAAAAAAATACATGTTCAATAAGTATATGAAAAGGTGTTCCTCCTGATCAATAATCTAAGAAATACAAAATTTTTATACCCATTTGATTTGGTTGTGTTTCCATTTACAATCATTGTCATAGTTAGCAAGGGTGTGGAAAGATGGATGCTCTTCCTGAGCAATTTGGTTTGATTTGTTGCAACTTTCCTGGGACATTGTGTCAGAATATGTATAGAAATTTAAAGTGAGTATACCCCTTTACCCAGAAATTTAGAAACACATCCTAGGCTGGGCGCAGTGGCTCATGCCTATAATCCTAGCACTTTGGGAGGCCGAGGCAGGTGGATTACTGAGCAAAAGCAAGACCCCAGCTGTACTAAAAATAGAAAAACTGAGGCAAGAGGGTTGCTTAAGCCTGAGTTGGAGGTTGCTGTGAGCTATGATGCCATGGAACTCTACCCAGGGCAACAGCTTGAGACTTTGTCTCAGAAAAAAAAAAAAAAAAAAAAAACAAATTCATCGTCCTAAATTGAGTATTGCACAAGTGCAAGCAGATAAATACCCTTGCATATCAAAGCAAAAAACTGGAAGCAACCATTTCATCAGTAGTAAACTAGTATAAATAAATTGATGCATACATACAACATTGAGCCACTAAATATGATACTTTTAGATGTAACCGTTCAGCTGTTTGCAAAAAATAAAGTTGTTAATGCATACATTTTATCATTTTATTAGAGATCATTATATACATGTTGAAAAATTTCAATTTATGAAATAGATGTTGACATAATTCTCATAACAAAGCAGTAGGCATAATTTAAAGGAAAAATTAAAAATGATTACTGCCAAAGTAAATTACATTTAAATTATAAGGAAATAAGTTAGATTAAAAAAATTGTTAAAAAAATCAATAGTTTCTGATTGCTACAGACATGCATTAGCCCAGAAGCTAAATCTTTAATGAGATATTTGAAGAGACGGTTGGTTATCTAGCTGAGCTAACATAAATTCAGGAATCTGAAATTATGTGAAAATTTAGAAAGACAATATGGAATTGAGAAGATTAATGGTCCATTAATTTATAACATTTTTAATATAATGAATTTCTTTGTATCTTTAGGAACTGGATAATTTCTGTAACCCCATCATTTATAAACCTAAACCAAAAGTAGAAGTTGCTGAAGACAAAGCAAAAGCTAATAGTGAACACAATGGACCAATGGATAGACAGAGTGGAACTGAAACTAAACCAGATACAGCAAAAGACAACTCACAGCATACTAAGTCTTCTGGCGAGATGGAAGTGGAATAAGTCTTAATTTTATCTTCGCATAATTGAAACAGTGCAAACAACCATAGGGTCCATTCTTCTTTTACATCTGGTACATACAACAGATGTTCAGTTCTTAACCACTTTTTGTCATTTGTTTTTTGGAGTAGTTTTGAAGAGCGTTTTATATTGAGTGCACTTCTGTTAATTTCCATTGCTGTTCATTTGAAGCTTTAGCTGAATATAGATTTACAAGTCAGTTTAAGCTTTCTTGACGTATTTTATATCAAATATTTCGGATTGGTATGTAGTTGGCAACAGTCTACCTTATTTAAAAGCTTCTACTTGGATAAACCTCAGTTCCTATATTCAGAAAGGGATAAAGTATTGCACTATTGTTGCAGAAACACAGATTTAATTGCATTGTTATTTTGAAAAACAAAAATTGAAATTGATGTGGTTGAAAGCCACTGAAGCACTGATCTTTTTCTAGTTATTGTATTGTTATAATTTAAATGTTAAAACAAGAGGTTCCTCGACAAATTAGTCCATCTCATTGATGTACCATGAGAACTCCAAAGCTTTGTTGTCATCACATGAATGAAATAAATCACACTTGAAAGGGAAAATGCACACTTTTATGTTAAGATGACACCAGCAGTTTGTTGCTTTTATTAGTAATGTGGATTGATGTTTTCTGAGAGTAACTTGGTGTCTTTTTCATTGAAACTTTTGATCTACTTGTCCTGAAGACCAGCTGCTGCTAAAATAATACTAACCTAAAGATACAGAAGTCTTTGATGAAATTGCCTTCATGTTATGGGGGAAATGCTGTTGACCTACTCAGACGTGCATCTGTGATGTTGATAGCCTTGTTTTAGTTAATAATTTTGTCTTAGTTTTCTTAATTGATTTTGTTAACAATACCTTAATACAAGGTAGGAAGAAATGGCACAATGTATTGCATTATATACATTTATCATTGATTTACTTAATGTTACAGAATACATAGACACTATTAACTAAGCAGTAATACTTGAAAAAGAGCTCTTATACCATAAGTTTTAGAAAATAGTGCTTGTAATAAATATGTTACATCTATTTGTCAACAGGCAAAATATAGAATGTTACATAGTGTTATATGATGTGATTAAATTATAGTTTCTGCTGTGTACATTACCTTTTGAAACCTTGGCTCCAGTTTTAGTGCTTCTTATATAAATTAAATGGGAGAAGGATCAGTAAATTTAAGAAATGTTAAGGACCTAATCTGTGCTTCATCACCAGACCTATACTCATTGTTCATTTCTGTCCAGAGGCCTGAAACGAAGTATGGAAACAAACTGAAATGATGTTTCAAACTATAAGAGAAAGAAGCATAGACAAATGCATGGGCCCTTGTGTTCTTAATACTGATCAATTAGATTGACCTAGGTTAAAATTTTGAAAGGCTCATTTTTCCCAAAGATAAATCTTTATATGAAGAAGAATTAATACTGACTTCTTAAGTAGTAAAAATTGAGAGTATAATATCTTTAGGGATAGTCATTATTTCTTAAACTAGTTCTCTAAGAGAGATTTTGTTTCTACAATGTAGTCTGCACTGAATAGACAGTATGAAGCCAGTGCATTTTGCAGGGATTTTTATTCAGCCTTTTGGGGGGAAATGTCTCTTTTTTGTAGTAAAAACAATTGTATAAACCCAATATATTTTTAAACCTCCTTTAGTCTTTAAAACTATTTTTCTCTTAATGTTCTTAAAATGAAATGATTATATCCAATAAGTGATAAAATACCCGTATCAGTTTTTATTTGTACGTTGAACATACAGATTCAGGAAAAGCATGAAGGTTGTGAAAGCAAATATCTAACAATACAAGTAGGGACTATACAGCTTTTGAGTTAAAACCCCCAACCCACTTGGTTAGGAGCTGTGCCTCAGAAAATTCCTGGGAGTAATTGTGAGAACTCCCTTTCTACATCTGAATTATCTAGGATATCCTGACATTGATTCCTGCTTTGAAGTCACCTTAGGTAGTTTTGTGTTTTCATCATATGTATAACACCAATTTCTACAGTTGTGTAACATTTCATTTAATAAGTTAGACATTCAAAGATAACATGTACTTTTCCTTCCCATTTATTCAATTTAAATGATAATTTCAAAAGCCATTTAATCTTATAATGTTGCTATTTATTGTATTCATTAATGAAAAATATAGTATTCTCCATTATACAGGGTGGCCATAAAGTTCATGTCCAATTTTAATAGTTGTCCAATTTACGAACTTTGTGGTTACCCTGCACAGGTTTGGGTAGCTGTATGGTTCAGTCAAATTTTAATCTGCATTGAAATACATAAGACTAGACAAAAGATTTTTTCAAAATAAAAGGCTTCTATTTTAGAAGATACTTTAAAAGATGCATAGAAACCGTGCATAGTGGCATACACCTGTGCTCCCAGCTACTTGGAAGGCTGAGGCAGGGAGGATTGTTCAACTTCAGGAGTTCAGGCTGCTGTGAGTTCTGAACACTCCTCTGCACTACAGCTTGGGAGACAGGGTGAAGCCTCATCTAAAAAATAAAAAAATTACTTTATTGCATTCAGGAAAAAAAAATGCATAAAAACAGCATTTTCTAATAGTAAGCAAAATAAGTATGTCAGAAATATCTAGAATGATATAGATTAGTATACTGTGACTCTATGTAAAAGTATAAATGATAGTTTCAAAAAAGGCTCTGGATAAAAAGTTGTACTGTTTATAAAAAACAAAGATTATTAAACAATATAACAAAAAGAAAGTCTGTAATGATTTAATGCCTTAGCAGTAATAGAAAATTCTTAAGTTTTAGAAAGACTAGAAACAGCACACCAAGAATTTGGCTATGGGAAAAACAGATAAGGGTAACAAGATTAGTAGAAGAACTAAGGGCAAGAAGTAAAAGTAGTTCTTAGACCTTTTTTTTATTTTTTTTAATTTTGGTCAGTTCTTAGTATATTTGTGATCATTCCCTAGATAGAAGAAATGATAGAAGAAGTGAATTTGGGTAATCACTAATGAACATAATGGCAGTATTAAAACATTTTGTCAAAGTTAACACATCTTTAAGTACTTTGAAGTAACTGTTTTTGAAAAATTACCTATATTCAAAGGCCAAATAGAATTTGGATACAATGATTAAATTAGCTGACTTCAGTTTAACCCAAAATAGACAGAACCATCTTTCCATTTTTATAAATTTTAAATGTAACAATAAGCCTGTAAACACTCCCTTTGGGGTTTCCTAGTTTGAATTAATAGTTCATATTTGGTAGTCCACAGTTACAGCCTTTGCATTAATTTTACATATCATGGAAGATTTATTAGTGATTCTTAAATATAACTTCATCTTTCTTAGTTTTTAGAAGTTTATAGCAAAAAACTTCAAATCTTACTTTGTGGTTAAACTTCAAAAGTTTGGAATCATAAGCAGATTTTGGTTTTGTGATATTTGTGTAAAATGTAATGAGATGCATAGCTAATTGTATTGATACGTCAATAAATATTTAAACACTGGTGGCATTGATTAAAGAGCCACTGATGACTTTTCATGTGACATAGAGAGCAAACTAACCTTAAAGCAGTCAATTTCAGAAGATACTTTTTTGATCAAAAGAATGCCAGATTATTGTTTCCTTTTGGGTTTTGTTGAGGTGTGATTTAATCTAAAGATTTTAAAATAATTCCCAAGAAGTACATAGTCTTTCTTTTGATAAAAATTAACAAAAATGTAATAAAGATCAAAGACGAAGACTCTTAACCCCAACAAAGAAACTTTAGCTATTTAACTATCACAACTCTAATTATAAATGCACTAAAATTGATATTCTTTCCTATACTCGTGTTACCTAACAAGAGCTTTGGGTTTTTAATGTTACCAAATGTCTTTATTAATTTTTTTTTTTTTTTTTTTTTTGCTATACTCAAGGTCAGTTATTTCAAACAATAAAAGAGCACCTGGAATTTCTTAGGAGAAAAGGAGAAAATCTAAATATCTATGGAAATGGTCAGTACTTACAGGTGGTAATGGCTCCGGATCCCTAAGAATATAATCTCTAGTATATTGTTAGAGTAAGTATTGAAAGAAAAAAGCATGTTTGCTAAAGTACGTTGTTAGATACTTGAACTTTACAAGTCAGAGAAACAAAGCTAATTGAATCATCGAATATTTGTTTCAGTCTGTCAGGCAAGTCAAAATCCATAACAAAAAAAAAATTAATAGTATGACCTTTGCTTTGCGGGACATAATTTAATGTCATCTCTTAAGTCACAGGATGATTACTAGGGAAATATGATACCTAAAAATAAACTGTCCTATAAAAAAGATCAGCAAAATTCAACATGTTTTAGATAGTTTAATTGCATAATAGCATATAAACTATAATTGGAAATGATTTTAGTCTTTCCTGTTCTTTTATGTATCCTCTTACCCTGTTCTAGACTTTCAGTCATTGTTTTTCTCAAGTATATTTTGCTTTTTATTTTATATTATTATTTAAATATTTTCCATGGCTTTTAAAAAATAGTTTCACTGTTAACTTAATCACTTAGCTAATTTTATTATCTTTGTTTCCTTTTTAATACTAAATTTTGCTATTCAGAATTGTTTGGCTTTAAATTCATGAGAGATAAGCCATGTTATAAATTTCTATATATAACATCTCAAAAATTTTATAGTGTCATTGAGTAGAATATTTTTATATACTGGCCTTAGAATAATTTCAAGTAATTCTGGATCAAAATTGGTCAGTTCCGTTAGTATTGCCTGTTAAGTAAACAACATCCTTCATATTCAGTCCAGATACCAATCTGACAAAATAACGGTCAGGAAATTCAAAATGATTGTTAAAGATTAGATACTTTCAGTTCTTTGGTGCTTTCTAATTATGTGCATGTGTTATTTATGCATCTTCTTTTTTTAGTTTTCTAAATGTTGTACTTTGGAGGACTTGAGTTAAAATGCTCTTAAAATACATAAATCGACCCAGAATGTAGATGTTAGAATGTAATTAGAAGTGGAAATCTAGGTAAAGGAAGCTTTAAAGCTTTAAACTTCTTTTACCTATTGGCTTGGAACGAGACTGACATTAAAAATTATTACCTTTTATATCTGGTAGAATGAAACCATTACTGTTTAATACCATAATATGTAGAAGCAGCTTTTCAATTAAATTACTATATGTTAAGTACTCATATTATGGCATCCAACTCATTTTTTCTTTTCTTCAACCATTATTAACTTATGTACATAATGATTCTGACTCTAGTCATTAGTGAAAAGAACTTTTGGCAGTTTAGTTCCTACTAGCTAATGATCCCTTTTTTTTTTCCTTAAGAAAACTACATTTGATTTCTTGATTTCCCCATTTATTTTCAGTATAAACAGCCACCAATGTAATGCAGAAAAATGATAAGTATGATGTATCTATAACAATAAAAATGAATTTTGCATGTAATAGACCCTTAGCATCAATGAAAAGATGTAAAAATGGTTTGTGGTGTTGGTAACATTCTAGGAGTATATCTTTGGCATATAATTGTGATTGACAAGCATATCCTTAAAATTGTTTACATATGGCAGTATCAAAGTATATAAAACATTTTCTATGTATGTAAGTTGCATCTTCATACCAGTGAACAAACAAGTAGCAATAAGTACACTTCTTTTTTTGGATGGCAGCGCACATTGTCAAGAATCATGTAATTATAATAAATATCTGTCTACCTACTCCTTGAACCATGAATTTTGCAGATCTGAGATTTAATTTTCATATATTGAACTTCACTGATTTAATGATAGGGGACAAGTCATCATGTTGGTTTGCAAAAGTTTGCTTAGCAGTGAGGGACCAAGTAAATTGGCAAATTTTTCAAACCTGCAGATAATATTGACTATGAAAACTATAGTACTAGTTTGCCAGTGTGGAAAGGGTTGTAGAGAAACACTCCAGGAACAAGTGACTTTGAAGATTGCAGAAATTCTCAATAAGTAAACAGGGGGAGCTCTTTCATCTAGCCGTTGTGGTAACATGTCTTCCTCTCTTTGATACTATTGTTGCTGATGAAAAGGTGTCAAATAGCTTAGCATGTTGAGATAAGAAAACGTTTGCAGTCCGATGGTCCAGATTAGAGCATTTGGTTCTTAATTTTTTAGGAGGTTGACAACTTATGAAAATTTGAAGAATATAGATCTTTAATCCAAAAAAATGTTTATACCCCCATGGGCTTTAAGCCTTACAATGAAATGGAAATAAATACTTTCCAAGTCTTCAAGACCAAACACTTGGCTATTGGTTTATTCATCTTTTTTCTGACTTTGAGAGGATTTGATTGTGCTTTTAAAAAATAATATAAACAAAGCTATATTATCAAGGGTGATAAAGCAGTATACACCTGAAAGGATTTGTGTATTGGTTTTAGAGATAGCAAAGATCAGTTTTAAATCAAAAGTAAATGGGAAAGAATCTGTAATAAAGTTTACTAGCTTGTAGTAAACTTGACAGTTTAAAGATTATATGTGGTTTATGGAAAGACTTCTTAAATGTAATGATGTGATGGTTAAAAATAAATTGATGGGAAAGGATATACTAAGAAAATGCCTTATTGAAGTGTAAAAAGTTGATGAGATAAAATTTATTTTTAAGGTAAATAAAGGGACTGTTGGGATAAAGAGTAAGCTATCTTTTATAATAATAAATGGGGCTGTTTATCAGGAATATAACAACTTTAAAACAACAGCCTCAAAATAATTGGCAGTGAGAAGTTGTGGCCAACAAAAATAGTGATAGTTGCTAGTAGGCAGTAAGATTATAAAAGAATGGGGTAAAATGATAAAAGCTGGATCTGATGGACTTACATAACTCTGTCACTGAATTATTTAGGTAAAACTTCTCATGTATACAACCAAAGAAAATCTCAATAAATACCAATGACCATTGTTCAGATTTCCAAATAGCAGAATAATAAAATTAGAAGTGACCTATGAAGTAGAATGATTATAGTTAATGTATTATATATTTCCAAACAGCTAGAGTATGTGAAATGTCCCTAACATATAAAAATGATAGTCAAGGCTTGGTGCCTGTGGCTCAACGGGCTAAGGCACCAGCCACCTACACCTGAGCTAGCGGGTTCGAATCCAGCCCGGGCCTGCCAAACAACAATGACGGCTGCAACCAAAAAATGGCCGGGCATTGTGGTGGGCGCCTGTAGTCCCAGCTACTTGGGAGGCAGAGGCAGGAGACTCGCTTGAGCCCAGGAATTGGAGGTTGCTGTGAGCTGTGATGCCAC
>CAUYRH010182395.1:0-26472 GCA_963574655.1 Perodicticus potto
TGCCTCCGCCTCCCAAGTAGCTGGGACTACAGGCGCCCACCACAACGCCTGGCCATTTTTTGGTTGCAGCCGTCATTGCTGTTTGGCGGGCCCGGGCTGGATTCGAACCTGCCAACTCAGGTGGTATACATGGCTGGCGCCTTAGCCAGTTGAGCCATAGGCGCCGAGCCAACACCCTAGGATTCTTAAATCTGTGCCAAGGAAGGTTTTTGTTTTGTTTTGGTAATTATGGAATTACAAATACACACACTAAGATAGATATTATTATTCCCATACCATGTATGGAGCTTTCTGGAGATATGAAAAATGAGAAAGAAAGCATGATTAAGTAAAAGAAGCCAAGGTTGTGAACTATAGGAACTGTTGGGAAGGAATATGATAAATTGCAAACTACTACAAGGCAGTGGATGAGGCTAATTCATCTTTGTATTTTCTTTTCTTTTTTCTTTTTTTTTTTTTTTTGAGACAGAGCCCCAAGCTGTCACCCTGGAGAGAGTGCTATGGCATCACAGCTCACAGCAACCTCCATTTCCTGGGCTCAAGCGAGTCTACTGTCTCTGCCTCCCAAGTAGCTGGGACTACAGGCGCCCGCCACAATGCCCAGCCATTTTTTGGTTGCAGCCATCATTGTTGTTTGGTGGGCCTGGGCTGGATTCGAACCCGCCAGCTCAGGTGTACGTGGCTGGCGCCTTAGCCCATTGAGCCACAGGCGCAGAGCCATCTTTGTATTTTCAATTTTTTTTTTTTTTTGAGACAGAGTCTCAAGCTATCACCCTGGGTAGAGTGCTGAGGTGTCATAGCTCAAAGCAACCTCCAACTTGGGCTCAAGCAATCCTCTTGCCTCAGTCTTTCTATTTTCAGTAGAGACAAGGTCTCACTTTTGCTCAGGCTGGTCTTGAACTCCGGAGCTGAAGCAATCCACCAGTCTCAGCCTCCCAGAGTGCTAGGATTACAGGATTACAGGCGTGAGCTATCGGACTCACCAGTCTTTGTATTTTTGATAATCCTCAAGTCTGCATCTTACGCTGAGTACTGAATGAAGAAAGGAAGGAAGGATACATTTATCTAGAGTCCTAGAGGAAGCTTGACCTAGCATTTGATGAAATAAAAGCCCCAATTTCAACCAGGTGTGGTGGCTCATGCCTGTAATCCTAGCGCTCTGAGAGGCTGAGGCAGGAAGATTGCTTGAGGTCAGGAGTTCCAGACAGCCTGAGTAAGAGCAAGACCTGATTAAAAAAAAATTTTTTTTTTAATTATCTGGGCATTGTGGTGGGCAGCTGTAGTCCTAGCTACTTGGGAAGCTGAGGCAGAAGGATCACTTGAACCGAGGAGTTTGAGGTTGCTGTGAGTTATGACCCCATAGCACTCTAGCCTGGGCAACACAGTGAGATTCTGTCTAAAAAGAAAGCCCCAATTTCTGTGCAGCCAGAGAGCAGGGAAAGAGGAAGGAAGGGATAAAGAGATGGCCTTGATTTGCAGTGACTCTCATTCCATCTCTCTGGGAATCATTTGGTTGATGACAGATGCAACACTGGGCAGAAAACTTGTACTGAGAATTTCCATTTGTTCTAACCTGTCATCACTGTTTTGATGCATATAGTGATGTTAAAGACCTGTCAATTGATCAGAGGATCTCGTGGTCTTCTGGGTTGTACCTGGCTCACAGCAAGTGCTCAGGGAATGTTATTGAAAGAATGAGTGAATGTCAGGCACTAACAAGGAGCAGACTAGAACCTTCAGGGCAAGCAGGGGGCCCTGTAGAAGGAGCTGTCTTCTCTGAAAGTCATTGAAAAGTAGGAACTTTAGTTGAGAGGAGCAGCATCCCTTATCACTGAGAGTTAGGAAGGAAAAAACTACAAATTACAAGACAAGCCCTCAGCCAGAGCTCCATGAAAGATTGTTCACTGGTCTCATCACAAGTTCTACAGTTCACTTTTCCAAATATTTACAGGGGTTTATGATGACCTCACAACTCAATTCTGATAAAATAAACTGTAAACTTCTAAATGAATGCATAATTTCAAATTAAAAGAAATCTATAAAAAGTCTTAGGCAAAATAAAGAACAAAATATATTTCAGCAAACTGCAAAATTCTTTTTTTTTTGCAGTTTTTGGCAGGGGCTGGGTTTGAACCTGCCACCTCTGGCATATGGGGCTGGTGTCCTGCTCCATTGAGCCACAGGAGCTACCCTACAAAATTCTTTCACATAATAAATAATCATACCTGAACTTACTGGGTTCCTAAGTATATAGGTACAGTTTCATATTTCCAGTGTTGTATAAAGTAAGGCCAACCTGTATTTGGTAAACATCAACTAGGTCCAGCTGATTGATGGTGCTGTTCAGTTCAGCTATGTCCATACACTGATTTTCTGCTGGCTGAGTCTATTAATTATTGATAGAGGGGTGTTGAGATCTCCAACTATAATAGTGGTCTAATCTGTTTCTCCTTGCAGTTCTATCAATTTTTGCCTCAAGTATGCTGATACTCTGTTGTTTGGCACATGTAAATTAAGGATTGTTATACCTTCTTGAAGAGGTAACCCTTTCTTTTTTTTTTTGAGACAGAGTCTCAAGCTATTACCCTGAGTAGAGTGCCGTGGCATTGTAGCTCAAAGAAACCTCCAACTCTTGGGCTCAAACCATTCTCTTGCCTTAGTTTTTCTATTTTTGGTAGAGACGAGGTCTCGCTTTTGCTCAGGCTGGTTTCTAACGCGTGAGTTTAAGCAATCCACTCGCCTCAGCCTCCCAGATTTGCTAGGATTATAGGCGTGAGCCACTGTGCCTGGCCAAGAAGTGACCCCTTTATGATTGTGTAATACCCTCCTTTGTCCAGGATAATTTTCCTTTTTTTTTTTTTTTGAGACAGAGTTTCACTTCGTCACCCTTGGTAGAGTGCCGTGGAGTCATATCTCACAGCAACCTCAAACTCTTGGGCTCAAGCAATTCTCTTGCCTCAGCCTCCCAAGTAGCTGGGACTACAGGCACCCACCACAACACCTGTCTTTTTGTTTTTAGAGATGAGGTCTTGATCTGGCTCAGGCTGATCTCAAACCTGTGAGCTCAGGCAATCCACCCGCTTCGGCCTCCCTGAGTGCTAAGATTATAGGCATGAGCCACCTTGTCCAGCCCAAATTTTCCTTGCTTTTACATCTGCTTTGTCTGCAATTAATATAGTTACTCCAGCTTTCTTTTGACTAGAGTGAATGTGCTATCTTTCTCTGTCTCTTTACTGTAAGCTGTCAGGATTAAATACAGCAGATATTAGGGTTTTGTGTTTTTTATCCCATCTGACAATCTATGTCATTTAATTGGTGTTATTTAGACCATTGACAAAGTAATTATTGATAATATCTACCATATTTATTTATGACGTTTTTCTGTTTATGATACCTAGTACTTATTCTTTGTTTCTTTTTATTTTCTTTTTTGCTATCTTCTCTAGTTTTTTTTTTTTAGAGACAGAGTTTCACTTTGTCACCCTCAGTGGAGTGCCGTGGCGTCACACAGCTCGCAGCAACTTCCAACTCCTGGGCTTAGGCGATTCTCTTGCCTCAGCCTCCTGAGTAGCTGGGACTACAGGCACCCCCTTCCCCCCCACAACGCCTGGCTATTTTTCTGTTGCAGTTTAGCTGGGACTGAGTTTGAACCCGCCACCCTCAGTATATGGTGCTGGCGCCCTACTCACTGAGCCACAGGCACTGCCCTCTTCTCTAGTTTTAATTGAGCATTTTATGTGATTTCATTTTCTCTTCTCTCTTAGAATATCAATTATAGGCTGAGTATAGTGGCTCACGCCTATAATCCCAGCACTCTGGAAGGCCGAGATGTGTGGATTGTTTGAGCTCAGACTTTCTAGACCAGGCTGAGCAAAAGTAAGACTAATCTCTACAAAAAACAGAGAAACTAGTTGGGCATCATGGCAAGTGTCTAAAGTCCCAGCTACTGGGAAGGCTGAGGCAAGAGGATCTCTTGAGTCCAAGAGATTGAGGTTGCTGTGAGCTATGATAATGCCACGGTGCTCTACCCAAGGGTGACAGAGTGAGAGTCTGTCTCAAAAAAATAAATAAATAAAAAATAAAGAAACTTTGTTTAAAAAATATCGATTGTACTTTTTAAAATTTGCAATACATATTTGCAATTAATTTCAATGTGCTTAAACAATACTACATAGCTTCACCAATGCAGCAGGGAGCTTTCGATAGAGTATTTCTGATTCCTTTGTCCGATCCCTTATAACATTGATGATATTCATTTTATTTATCTATATACTATAAGCATCCAATACATTGTTACTATTATTATTTTGAACAATTATCTATTAGATCAATTAAGAATAAGAAAGATGAAACATCTCATTTTACCTTCTTTTATTCCTCTCCAATGGTCTTTCCTTGTTTATGTAGGTCTGAGTTTCTTTTTCTTTCCCCTCCGTTCCTCCCTTCCTTCTTTCCTTCTTTCCTTTCTTTCTTTTTTGCTTTTAGTTCTCTTTCCTAGATCTCCCCCTTACATGTCAATTTGCAGATAAGCATTTCTGGCCTATATCAGGTTTTTTTTCTCTGAAGGGCTTCTTTTAATATCTCGTATATGAAGGTCTATAATTGACGAATTTTCTCAGTTTTTGTTCATCTGGAAAAGTCTTTATTTCACCCTTCCTTCTGAAGAATAATTTCACCGGCTATACAGTTCTAGGTTGGTGGGCTTTTTCTTTCAACACTTTAAGTATTTCACTCCACTCTCTTCTTCCCTACATGGTTTCTTGTAAGAAATCTCATATAATTCTTATCCTCGTCCTTCTATAGGTTTTTTTCCTCTGGCTTTCAGGATTTTCTCTTTGTCTCTGGTTTTCTGCAATTTGGATCTGATTTCCTTAAGTGTAGATTTGGGGTATTTATCCTGGTTCACGTTCTCTGAGCTTCCTGGATCTCTGGTTTGTTGTCTGTCATGAATTTTGGCAAAAATTTCAGCAATTATTACTTTGGTTATTTCTTTGCTTCTTTCTCTTTTTTTCTCCTTCTGGTATGTCAGTTATATGTGATTATATATTTAGTAATTTTTGCACATTTATTCAATACTCTGTTCTGTTTCCATTCTTTTTTCTCTTTTTATTTCAGTTTAGGAAGTTTTTACTGTCTTTTTTTTTAGTTCATTGATTCTTTTCTTGGCCATGTTCAGTCCATGGATGAGCCTATCATAAGGTTTCTTAATTTCTATTAGTACTTTTGATTTTTAACATTTCCTTTTGATTTTTTCTTAGAGTTTCCATCATTCTGCTCACATTATTCTTGCATGTTTCTTTTTTTTTTAGAGTTAACATAATTTTAGTTGTGCCAAATTATTATCTCATAATTCCAAAATCTGTGTCATGTCCATTTAGTTGTACCAAATTCATTATCCCGTAATTCCAAAATCTGTGTCCAAGTCTGGTTCTGGGGTTAGTTTTTTTCTTTGGACTATGTTTTTCCTTGCTGTTTAGTGTGGCTTGTCATTTTTGCCAAAAGTGAGGCTCAATGTTTTGGGTAACAAGAATTACAGTAAATAGACCTTAGTGTGAGGTTTTAGGTTCATCTGGCTAAGAGCTGGGATGTGTTTAATATTTTACATACATGTAGGCGTCCGAGGCTTCAGTTTTCTTTGATGTTCTTGAATATTTTTTATCCCTCTTTTCTTTGAGTTTCCCTAAGAACTCCTTCTTAAATAAAGTCTGTGTCTTGAAGTTCTTTCATTTGTAATCTATTATATACTGAAAAGTTGTTGGTCTGATGGTAAGGTGTAGGGAAGGGATAGGAGTAGCAATGGAAGTAATTGTGTGATTAAATTGCTGTCTTTTTAATGGGTCTGGATCCCTGGGCTGTGACATTGAGAAGTGTTTCTTATCCTATTTTCCCCCCTTAATTAAGGAAAATAAAAGACTTGAAGAGACTAGAATTGACTTAATGCCCTTTGCTCAGGGGAATGATGCTCTGGTAAAATTGTTACCTTTGGAAAGCAGCACTTTGGTATGGAAAACACTCTGGGTGAATTTTAAACCAGTTACTCCCTTCCTCCATCCCCACCAGGAACGAGACATTTTTTTACTTATATCTTCATCTTGAGAACCAGGTGGGGTTCCTAGAGGTAAAATCCACAAAAGTATGGAGCCCCTCTAGACTGGGCTTCCAGGTGGTTCTCTAGCAATTTGTCAAAATTACCAGTTAAGTGTTCATGAGCCTACCAGTTCATGGCTCCAGCAGCTTCCGTTCCAGGGAAGCTGATCTTAGTTGTTATTCTCTATGTTCACCCCTCTTTCCAGGTTTAGGGGTGAGGTTTGCTCTATGACCTCATTTCTCCAGTGAGTCTATAAGGATAGGATAGATGACTTCCAAGACTTTCTACATGTCAAAGCTGAAACCAGACCTAATCCTTTATTTTAAAAGAACTCTACTGATCTATTCTCCCTCCCCTCTGGTAGAGTGTTGTGAAAAGTGACCTTAAGCTATCAAAGAAGGTGGCTGGTGTCCGAATTCCAACTGCATCCTACTTAGTTCCCAACTCATTGTACTATACACTGTGTGTTTATCAGTTTCATTCCTCCTTAACCTTGACTATGTTATGATAGATGAAAATATTACCAGGAAAAGAGATTTGAAAAAACGTGTCTGCTCTGCCAAGGGTTTCATCTGAGCATAAACAAACCAGTTGCAAAAATCAAGTACTTCAAAGTCTACAGGAAGGAGATGTAGTAGTTGCCTTGTTGAAAGAGAGCCATTCATGAACATATATGAGCAGACACATGGAAGGAGGAAGCACTTGGCTAGATCTCAATATCTGACTAAGCCCCTTTCAAATGGCGTGGTTCCACTGCTTTCAGACAGAAAAGGTTGCTGTTTAGCAGTTGTCTCAGGGGCCAAGTCAGGCTTGAGCCTGGGGACACAGGTTTGAAGGAGTAGCAATGGAAGTAGCAGCCGGACGCCTTTATCTCTGGTGCCCTCACACTCTCTTATTATCTCACCTGTCTTTCTTCCATCCTGATGGCACCACTGCTGTTCTGTCTCCCTAAAATATACAGTCCCCAATTCCTAAGTCTAACCTTCAGCTAGTGGTCAGCCATTGAAATCTGGACACTCATGCTCACCATCCCCATCATTTTTCAGAAAATGCAAAAGTACAGCCTTTCCAGAAGTATTAAATTTTGACAAAAAAGGTACCTTAAAACACAGAAGCTTCTAAGAAAATAATTGAGGAGATGAAGAGTGTATTTTTCTGGCAGAGGATCTGTCTTTATTCCCCATATCACATCACTTAAATGGTTGCCAATCCTCTTTTTGTGTGAGAATGATTTACCCTTAACCTCTTTTATCAGAGGGCTAAGAGAATGCTCAATAGCAATCTTAGAGGAGAAAAGCAATTTTTGGAACAAGTAAAATGCCAAAGGGCTATGCCTTGATAAGAGAAAATACTGGAATATAGTCCATGGGTATCATACATCTCTTTGGAAGGGCTGACAAAATGCAATTATTTTTAGAGCATAAAATTTTGCACTTTTATAGAGATGGAGAAATTTCTCATGGAAAAGGAAAAACTTGTGAGAGAACAACTTAAAAGCCAACTTAGGATAACTTTCTGGTTTTCATCTTTTTGTTTTCTCAGGGTATTTTTTTGTATTTCATTTTTTTTTAAATTTAAACTCTTCGCCATCTGGGAAAAAAACACTAGAATTCAGTTTACTTTTCTAGCTTCTGACTTTATTCTCACCCACCTTCAAAATGACTTTGAAGTGGGACTTCTGAATGCCAATCCTAGACAAAAGCTAATATTGTAAGGGAAAAAAAGAGGTCTTTATTTTTAACAGAGGGAGAATTTCAAGAATGTCTCATCATTAGTGGAAAAGAACATTGAGATATTTGCTGTCTATATACCTAGGAGCCAAAACCTATAATAGTGCATTTAATCCCAGGCATTTCTTTTCTAGAAAGTTAACTAGAAAACATAGGGGAATTCAAAGAGGAATAAAACATCTAGTAAGATTTCAAAGACAGAGTTAAAGAGAAGTACACACACACACACACACACACACACACATATATATATATATATATTTCCCCCCACCCCGGTAAAAATGAAGTCTCACTATGTTGCCCAGGCTAGAGTGCAAGTGATTCCTCAAGCCTCAAGTGAGAATGATTCCTAGCTTGGCCTCCCAAATGTAATTACAAGTGTGAGCCTTAAGAGAAATATTAAAAGACATTTTAGATACCAAGAATTTAGTTATAGTTAGCTAATTAGTTTATTATTTGTTATAATAGCATTGTGATTAATTTTTTTAATGCCTATAAATTCTGAGATACACACTGATAGACTATATCAGAACGAAATAGTATGTGTAATATTATATATACATACATTTTTCATCCACGGTTCCTGACTCATAACTCTCTCAGCCATTGTTATTTATCAAATGACTATAACAATAAGTACATCTTTTGTTATTTTGTCTTTTGTCCTTGGTTCCTGAAGCACCTTCAGAACAGCTTCAAGTGAGAACAGTAAGACTGTCTTCAAGTGAGAAAGGTAAGGCTGTCTTTTTATGTATCATTGGGGTCTCCTTGAGAAGACCTCTTTTCTCTTAGACCTGACTTTTTCTCTCAACCTAAACAGGAATGGAATCTACATGGGTGGCCTCCCAAGTAGCTGGGACGACAGGTGAGCACCACAACACCTGGCGAGTTTTTCTATTTTTAGTAGAGACAGGTCTCATTTTGCTCAGGTTGGTCTCAAAATTCTGAGCTCAAGGGATCCTCCTGCCTGGGCCTCCCAGAATGCTAGGATTACAGGCAGAGGCCATCATGCCCGGCCAGTTTTGGGATTTATTGCACATCAGGCTCTCTGTAGTCAGTAATAATGTATTATATTTGTTGAAATAACTGAGAGAGCAAATTTCAAATGTCTCCTCATAAAAAATGATAGGTAAGCCAGGTGACAGATATGTTAATTAGCTTGATTTAATAATGCCACCTTTTACATATATATATTTATATGTATATCAAAACATCACGTTGTACCTCATTAATGTATAAAACTATGGTTTGTCAGCAAATAAGTGCAGTCCCTTAGCTGTCTCCCTTTTATATCCTCACTAAACATACAAGCAACAAAGTTTAATGTTCCCTCCTCTGTCGTATCTATATTGAAATTACTGATGATTCCCTAATCCTTGGTTTCTAAATGGGAAGGAGAGGGAAGAAGGAAAGAGAGAAGTGCTGTCTTTGTTGTGGGATTAGAAAGACAGAGGTGGATTGTCATTTGAAAAGACATATTGAACATCCTAACACAAATTTATATTGGAAAATATTTAAGTAATTCAAAGCATCAACTGTGAAGTTTGATAGATCTTAGCTGGTGGCAAAGCACTGAGGACAATATGAACCTTGGAGTCTATATCAGAACCTCCGATGGTGGAGAATGGAGCCTGTGGAAAGTTGAGAGCTGTATCTAAAAGAGTAGAAGTTTTAAAAGGTTGAGAAACTCAATTGTAAGGAGATTTCACTTGGACACTACAATGTCAGTTTTCAGCAATGTCAGACGTCATTAGGCACAAGTCTTTCTGGCCTCTCCAACACCCTCACATACTGGACTTATCTTGGCTGATTTCGTATGAAGCTTTCTGTGTACCTTCCTCACATCTTTTAATTCTCTAAGTTCAGAGCCCCCATCTTCTTGTGAGAATGCTCTTTCATTAGCTGACAGATGGGAAGCAGGCTAGAGCCTCTATCAGATCTCTTACTTCCATTTCAATGGCATTGGTTAGCCAAAGAGTAAAATATTTGTCCAGAATTACATGTAAAAGTTAATGACAACCAAATTGTGCCAAATCAAGGAAAGCACTAAAAAAAAAAAAAGCAACCAAACAAAAAAGCCACCCCTGCATTGAGAGGGAGCAAATAATTTCAGCTGTCAAAGCCAAAAATTGTGTATCTAACCCACTGAACTGTGGAATTGTTCTCAGAATTCTAAAATTCAGTGGTTGAAAATGTCATAAATCAACAAATGGTAATTTTCCTGTTTTCTTTTTTGACATATAAGTGCTAAAACTTAATTCTTTTTTTTGTACATAATGAAAAGTTCTTCAATTTAGTTAACAATCAGGCTATAAATTTATACTTATCCATCTTTTCTTAAAAGCAAAAAATGTACCTCAATTTATTATTCTTTTAAACTTTTTATCTTCTATAAATGTTACCTTCTCACAAATTCCTAATGTGATGTACATCTTCAGGTCTATTAAAGAGAACACACTCTGAGCATGGCGGCTTTGGCACTTTGAGAAGCTGAGATGGGATCCATTGAGGCCAGGGATGTGAGACTAGTCCAAATATAGTGAGGCCCCATCTTTGCAAAAAATGGAAAAATTAGCTGAGCATTAATGGGGTACACCTTTAGTCCTAGCTATTTGGAAGGCTAAGGCAGGAGGATCATTTGAGCCCAGGAGTTTGAGGCTGCAGTGTGCTATGTTGAGGCCATTGCACTCTAGCCCAGGCAGCACCAGAACGCCAGTCCAGTGGAAATCACATGTACTTCAGAATTAGAACACAGGCTCAACTCCGATTTCCCATTTCTTCATTAATGTTTGATTTGGGAAGAAAATAGTTTAACAATCTTTGATCTTCAATTTCTTTATCTATTGAATGTTTAGAGTCTGACTTATTCATAGGGTTTCAGTGAGACAAAAGTGAAACTTCATTAAGGGGTAAATATCAATGCTGTCCATTCATTTGCCCCATCTAGAAACTTATGAATCATTCCTAACCCCTCTTGCTCTCTCACATCCCACATTTAATCCAAAAATAATCCAATAGATTCAACCTTCAAAATATATCTCAAATTTTTCACTTGTTTCCATTGCTACAGCTGTCACCAGTCTCAGACATCATTTATAGTAACTCTCAGCTGCCTGGTGTCTCCACTTTTACCCTTTCTCCTCCCCCATCCCCAATCTTCTCTCCACATAGAAGGAAAAAAAAATGTTTCTTAAAAACAAAAATGATGCCACTCTTATGCTTAAACCTTTCTGATGGCTTCCCAATTTTTTTTTCAGACAGAGTCTTACTATGTCATCCTCAGTAGAGTGCTATAGAGTCTTAGCTCAAAGCAACCTCAAATTCCTGGGCTCAAACCATCCTCTTGCCTCAGCCTCTTGAGTAGCTGGGATTACAGGTGATGCCTGGCTATTTTTTCTATTTTTATTAGAGACAGTGTCTTGCTCTTGCTCAGGCTGGTCTCAAACTCCTGAGCTCAAGCAAGCCACCTGCCTCAGCCTCCCAGAGTACTAGGACTACAGGCGTGAACCACCGGGCCAGGCCCCCAGAATATCTTTTTGTGACATCTTTATTGAGATATAATTCACAACCACAAAACTCATCCCTTTAAAGTATCCAAATCAAATATATGACATGGCTTTTAGTATATTCACGGGGTTGTTCAATCATCATCACTGATTGCAGAACACTTTCATCACCTCCCAAAGAAACCCAATACCTATACATAGTCACTACCATTCCCTCCCTTCCTAGCCCCTAACAACCACTAATTTATTTTCTGTCTCTATGAATTTTCCTGTTATGGACATTTTATGTAAATGGAAGTCTGTAATACATGATGTTTTATGTCTGACTTCTTTCACCCAGTATGTTTTTATCCATGTTACAGCATGGATACATACTTTGTTCCTTTTTATTGATGAATAAATGGAATATTTTACATTGTATGGATATAACACATCTTGTTTATGCACTCATAACTCGATGGATATTTTGTTGTTTATACTTTTTGGCTATTACAAATAATGCTACCACGAATGTACAAATATTTGTGTAGACATGTGTTTTTAATTATCTTGGTTATATACCTAATGATAAGATTGTTGAGTCAAATGATAACTGTAAGGGTGGCGCCTGTGGCTCAAAGGAGTAGGGTGCCCCATATACCCAAGGTGGCAGGTTCAAACCCAGCCCTGACCAAAAACTACAAAAAAAAAAAATAATAATGATAACTGTACATTTGCCTTTTGAGGAACTGCCAAACTATTTTCCAGAGTGACTGCACTATTTTATACTCCTTGCACTGCCCTGTATGGGAGTTCCAACTTCTTCACATCCTCACAATGCTTATTTGTCTTTTTGATTATAGTTATGAATGAAGTGGTTTCTCCTTGTAATTATTGTTTGTTTGTTTGTTTAGAGAAAGAGTGTTGTCCTGCTGCCCAGTCTAGAGTGCAAAGGCCTGATCATGGTTCTCTGTAACAACAAACTCCTAAGCTCAAGCAATCTTTCTGCCTCAAGCCTCCTGATTAGTTGGGATTATAGGTCTACACCACCACACCTAGCTAATTAGAAAAAAAAATTTTTTTAGAGACAGGGTCTCACTATGTTGCCCAGTCCGTTTTTAAACTCCTGGTCTCACTCAGTCCTCCTCCTTCAGCCTCCCAAAGAGCTGTGTATTACAAATTTAATACATGTATATACATATGTATGTTTTAAACTATGCCCATATCTTTACAGAGTTCAGGCCCCTATAGAAGTTCTCACCTTATGGCCCTCTATTAATTTTATAAAGGGTGGTTTTAATACTGTCACTATTTCTAAAACTTGGATATCTTTATCTACTGTGAGCAAAATGATGATGGTAGATACACCCCCTTAGACAAAAGGGGGTCTTGTCTAATGCATATTTTCATTTGGCTAAATTTTTTAATTTTTAAATATCTTGGAGTAAGATCTTTCTTAGAAAGAGTGCTTTGCATACAAAGTGTGTTTATGAAATAAGTAAATGTTTATTTATTCATTCCTAAATCAATCATTATCAAGTACTTAGTATGCTCTAGATATTTGTTAACCCCTTAAGATTCAAAGTCAAATACAAGAGTCTTAACATAGGAAGAGAGAGAATATACCAATGTTCCCAACAGAGAACAATGAGAACAGGGCAGAGGGTAGGTGGTGCTGGGGGAGGAACCGCAGGAGATACAAGTAGATGGGAGATGACAATGGTGTAAACCAGGAATCACAAATTCAAACATCTCAGGAGCCACATGGGCTTGGTGTGAGACATTTAAAACAGTGGAGTCTGTGCCCAGGGAAAACAGCACATTCGATTTAAAAACATTTATGTCTGGGCAGTGCCTGTGGCTCGTTGAGTAGGGCGCCGTAGACCCGAAGGGTTCAAACCCAGCCTTGGCTGAACTACAAAACAGAAAAATAGCCGGGTGTTGTGGCGGGGGCCTATAGTCCCAGCTACTTAGGAGGCTGAGGCAAGAGAATCGCCTAAGCCCAAGAGCAGTAGGTCGCTGTGAGCTGTGATGCCACAACACTCTACTGTGAGCGATAACGTGAAACTCTGTCTCTACAAAAAAAAATAAAATAAAAAAATAAAAAATAAAAATAAAAACATTTATGTCTGAGGCTGGGCACTGTGGCTCACGGCTGTAATCCCAGCACGCAGGGAGGCCAAGGCAGATGGATAGCTTGAGCTCAGGAGTTTGAGACCAGCCTGAGCAAAAATGTGACCCTGTCTTTAAACAATAGCCGGGCCTTGTGGCGGGCGCCTGTAGTCCCAGCTACTTGAGAGGCTGAGGCAAGGGGATTGCTGGAGCCCAAGAGTTCGAGGTTGTTGTGAGCTATGATACCATGACACTCAACCCCATGGCAACAAAGTGAGACTCTGTCTCAAAAACAAAAACAAAAAAAAAATTTATATCTAAATTTAAAAAGTACTATGGCAGGCAGGGCACAGTGGCTTACTCTTGTAATCCTGGCACTTTGGGAGGCCCAAGTGGGAGGGTTCCTTGAGCTAAGGAGTTCAAGACCAGCCTGAGCAAGAGAATGACCCACCTCTACTAAAAATAGAAAAATTAGTCAGACAATGTGGTGGGCATGTACAGTCCCAGCTACTCAGGAGACTGAGGTGGGAGGATCAAACCCAGAAGTATGAGGTTGCTGTGAGCTACGCTGCCACCACTGCACTCCAGCATGGGCAATAGAGTGAGACTCTATCTCAAAAAAGGAGTGGGGGTACCATAGCACTCAGACAAAATACTTCTTCAGACTGAATACAGCTCTTTGGCCAACGGTCTGAGCCTATACCAAGCCCACAGCAGAGGGGAAAGAGAAGAACCAAAAGCATCGCTGCTGTGCTAGAGTTGGCTCATTCTAGCTCACAACAGCCCACCGTGCACGTCTCTTCCTACTTCAGATTCAGTGATGTCAGGTATTAGCTTGAACTTAGCCATGGTGGTGGGAGTATTTACACATAGAAATTGGCAAACTCTGCAGATAAGGTTCTTGGTAGCCAACACTGAGAACAGATTATTTCAATGTTAATAAGAAAATACCATGTGGTCTATGTAGACCATGGAATATTATTCAGCCATAAAAAAGATGGAGACTTTACATGATTTGTATTACATGGAGTTGGAGAACGTTCTACTTAGTAAAGTATCATAAACATAGAAGAGCAAGTATCCAATGTACTCAATGCTAATATGAAACCAGTAGACAAACAAATACCCACCCACAGAACTAAACTCAAGTGAGGGGCAGCACCTATGGCTCAGTGAGTAGGACGCCGGTCCCATATTCTGAGGGTAGTGGGTTCAAACCTGGCCCCGGCCAAAATGCAACAACAACAAAAAAATAGATTGCCTGTGGTCCCAGCTACATGGGAGGCTGAGGCAGAAGAATCACCTAAGCCCAGGTGATAGGGAGGTTGCTGTGAGCTGTGGGACGCCATGGCACTCTACCGAGGGCGATAGAGTGAGACTCTGTCTCTACAAAAAAAATAAAAATAAAAATAAAAAAATAAAATTAAACTCAAGCGGAGAGGAGAGGTGGTAGAAGTGGGGGGGAGCAGGATTGGTGAGCTCTCACCTAACAGGCACAATGTGAGGGTGCGTGGCACACCTCCTGGGTGAGGGGCACAGCTACAACGTGGACTATACCTGACAAATGCAAACAATGTAACTTAAGTGTCTATACTCTCATATTAATCTGAAATTAAAAAACAAAATACAAAAAAAAAAAAAACTAGAGATGTGCTTCTATTTAAATAAAGAATAATCTTTTCACTTAGGTTTCAGAAACTTCTCACTTCTTCCTTCACAAATATGATAAGCACCGTGCTCTTTGTTTGGTTTTATTTGCACTTAGGATTAATACAGAGTTAAATGTGCCTTGTCTTACAAAAAAATAAGCAGATCACTGAGTAAGCAAATAAATAAGTTCCAGGGAAGGGTTGTATTTTTCTTTTCTTTCTTTAATGTATTTTTATTTTTTATACATATTTTTAGATGATAAGCTCATCTGAGAATATGGTTGTGGAAAATGATAGAAGCTAAAGGATTATCTTAATTACAGGGAATCAGTGGGCGTTTGCATTGTTTAGTATTGATTACTGCTATCTGATTGTGAGACATTTCTCTTGTTAACATCAAATCCCCCAGTGTGGGAACAAGTTCACATGCTAGTAGCAAAGTACTACTTGCAGGTCCTTGTTGAACAGTAGTTTTTCTAATTCCACCTCCCACTTGAAGAATGTGATGATGTAATTTATAATCATACATTTAGAGCTGGTGATACCTTGGAGATTCTTGTGTCCAGGGCAAGCATATAGATTTCAACTCTTCCGAATCCCATCTTGGTGGTGGCTACCTAGAGTCCTGTCCAAGGTCAGCAGGGAAAGAGACTTGGTTCAGTTAGTGACATCTGCCCTTTGACAGGAGGAGAAGAACATCCTGAGTCCCATCAAGTCCTGATCTAGTCCAGTCTCTTTATTTTGCAGATTAGAAACTAAGGCCCTAATAGATTAAAAGACTTATCAAAAGTCATACAATTAGTCAATACATAGCCAGGATTTTTTTTCTTTTCTTTCTTTTTTTTATTTGAGACAGAGTCTCACTGGGTTGCCCTTGGTAGAGTGCCGTGACATCACAGCTCACAGCAACCTCAAACTCTTAGGCTTAAGCGATTCTCTTGCCTTAGCCTCCCAAGCAGCTGGGACTACAGGAGCCCACCACAATGCCCAGCTATTTTTTGGTTGTAGTCGTCATTGTTGTTTAGCAGGCCCAGGCTGAGCTCGAACCCACCAGCTTCAGGTGTATGTGGCTGGTGCCCTACTAACTGAACTACGGGCACTGAGCCTAGCATTTTTTTTTTTTTAAAGAGAGTTTCTTGCTCTGTTTTCCAGGCTGGAGTATAATGGCAGTAACATAGTTCACTATAACCTTCCACTGCTGGGCTTTGGTGATCCTCCCAATCCTCCCAACTCGGCCTCCTAGGTAGCTTGGACTACAGGCCTATGCCACCAAGCACAGCTAATTTTTCTTATTTTTGTAGAGGTGAGGTCCTGCTATATTGCCCAGGCTGGTCTCAAACTCCTGAATTCAAACCATTTTCCCACCTTGGCCTCCCAAAGTATCGGGATTACAGGCATGAGCCACCACACTTGGCCACGCTAGGCTTTTAAACTTATCAGGAGGTTGTTATTGAATAAAATTCTGCCAGCACTCAGTGGTTCTAAATCCTTGTCCCAGAATACCTCTCATTTTCTCCACACCAATTCCACTAACCCTGCCTATTTGTTAGGGGTCCTTAATTTTTTTTTTACCTGCTCCTAATATCTGTCTCCATTTCCACAAATAATCCAACCTCCTCAAGCTGCAGGATCCCAGCACCAGCAATATTGTGCTTCTGTGCCTTTGCTTATTCTCTGCAGTTTCCTTCTGTCCAGCAAAATCCTGCTCAGCCTTCAGACCAGTGAAAACATCACTTCTTCTTCCTTATTCTTCCCCCACTCCCCCAAATGCCAGTCTGTAAAAGCAGGGACTGCATTCCTCATCTCCGACTGCCTTGCACCTCCCCCAGGGGTCTGCAGAGAAGCATCTCCATGAACATTTATTGATAAATGACATGTCAGCCTGGAACTGCACCCAACTCCGCAGCAGGATGCCAGGGCACTGTGCCATTAGGCAGAGATTCCAGATGTTGGTTTTTGCAGCTACTTTTCCTATTCTTAAAAAAAAAAAAAAAAAAAAAAAAAAGATGGCTCAGAGCCCGTAGCTCAGAGGTTAGGGCACCAGCCACATGCACTGGGGCTGGTGGGTTCAAACCCTGCTAAACAAACAAAAAATTAGCCAGGCATCGTGGTGGGTGCCTGTAGTCCCAGCTACAAGGGAGACTGAGGCAAGAGAATTGCCTAAGCCCCAAGAGTTTGAGGTTGCTGTGAGCTGTGACAACAGGCACTCCACGGAGGGCAACATAGTGATACTCTGTCTCAAAAAAAAAAAGAAAAAAGCCACTGATACATGTCCAGAAATGTTACCTAAAAAAAATCCTAAAATGCAGGAAGTAAAAACATTAAGTGCAGTTTTTTATCTAAGCATTACTTATAATAGTGAAAAACAAAAACACAGAAACTCCAACATTAAGGGGCAGTAAATAATTTACAGTACATGTGCTTAATGAATTATGAGACAGCCATTTAAAATCACGTTCATGAGTCGTTAATGTCATAAGAACGTGTTTATGAGGTGATGATAAAAGGGAAAAGCAAAATAAAATATGTATGTGCTATAATATTTTATCCACTTAAACATGCATTGAAACAAGACTGGAGTAAAGTGTTAATGGATGACTGGATTATGGGCGATTGTTTTCAGTTTTTTATACTTTCAACTGTTATGTTAAGATTCATTTATCAGTACTTTACTGAGGCATTACTTATGTACAGTAAAATGTATAAATTTTATGATAAATTTTGACATTAAAAAAAGCAATCAGGGCGGCGTCTGTGGCTCATCGAGTAGGGCGCCGGCCCCATATACTGAAGGTGGCGGGTTCAAACCCAGCCTCTGCCGAACTGCAAAACAGAAAAATAGTCGGGCGTTGTGGCAGGCGCCTATAGTCCCAGCTACTCAGAGAATCGCCTAAGCCCAGGAGTTGGAGGTTGCTGTGAGCTGTGTGACGCCACGGCACTCTACTGATAAAGTGAGACTCTGTCTCTATAGAAAAAAAAAAAAAAGCAATCAGTTTTTGAATATGTACATCTCTGTGTGACCACCTTCTAGATTAAGATATAGCACATTCTATCACCCCAGACATTTCCCTCCTGTCTCAAGTTAATACTTACCTGCATTCTGCATTCTGACTTTTATCACTATAAATTAGTTTTCTTCCATACTTTATACAAATGGAATGATACAGTATATATTTTTCCTTCTTTTTTTCTTTTTTTGAAACAGCATCTCACTCAGTTGCTTAGGCTAGAGTGCAGTGGTATTATCACAGCTCACTGCAACCTTAAACTCCTAGGCTAAGCAATCCTCCCACCTCAGCCTCCTGAGTAGCTGGGGTTACAGATGTATGCCACCATATCCAGCTAATGTTTAAAATTTTGTAGTTGGGTAGCACCTGTGGCTCAGTGAGTAGGGCGCCGGCCCCATATGCCGGAGGTGGCAGGTTCAAACCCAGCCCCGGCCAAAAACTGCAAAATAAATAAATAAAATAAAATAAAATAATAAAATTTTATAGAGACTGGGTCTCTCTATGTTGCCCAGGCTTGTCTTAAACTCCTGGCCTCAAACAGTCATCCTGACTCAGCTCCAAAGTGCTTAGATTATAGGTGTGAGCCACTGTGCTAGGCCTGGCTTCTTTCATTCAAACAAATGTTTTTGAACACCTTCCATTGTGTTGCCTGTATCAATAGTTTATTCTTCTTCACTGCTGAGTAATATTTCATTGTATCATTATACTATAATTTGTGTAACCACTATCCTACTGAGGGACATTTTGGTTGTTTCCAGTTTGGGGCTGTAATGAATAAGGCTATTGTGGACAATCGTGTACAAATCTTTTTGAGCCCATTACGGGTGCATATCTAGAAGTGGAACTGCTGAGCCTTTAAGGTAGATACATGTATATGTTTAACTTTGTTGAAAATTGTCAAACGGTTTTCTATAATGATGGCACCATTTTCATACCCCCACTGGGAATATACAGCGTTCTAACTCCTTCACCTCTTTGCCATCACATATTACTGTCAGTCTTTTAAATTTTTTTTTCATTTTTTTTTTTAAGAGACAGAGTCTCATTTTGTTGCCTTCCATAGAGTGCCGTAGCGTCAGAGCTCACAGCAAATTCCATCTCTTGGGCTTAGACAATTCTCTTGCCTCAGCCTCCCAAGTAGCTGGAGGCTTAAAAAAATCTGGCTATTTTTTGTTGCAGTTTGTCAGGGGCCGTGTTTGAACCTGCCACCCTCAGTATATGGGGCTGGCGCCCTATTCACTGAGCCACAGGTGCCGCCCAGTCTTTTTAATTTTATTGATTCTGCCATATCTGTAATGGTATTTCATTATGGTTTTAATTTGAATTTGTCTGATGAATAATGATTTTGAGCACCTTTTCATAATCTTTATAACTTTCAGCTGTCTTCTTTTGTGACATGCCATTTTTAAGTGGAATGGCTTGTCTTTTCATTATTGGTGGATAGGAATATTTATTTTATTGTTTATTTATTTATTTTGAGACAGAGCCTCAAGTTGTTGCGCTGGGTAGAATGCTGGGGCATCACAGATCACAGCAACATCCAACTCCTGGGCTCAAGCAATTCTCCTGCCTCTGCCTCTCAAGTAGCTGGGACTACAGTCACCTGCCACAATGCCCGGCTATTTTTTGGTTGCCATCATTGTTGTTTGGCCGGCCTGGGTTGGATTTGAACCTGCCAGCTCAGGTGTATGTGGCTGGTGCCTTAGCCGCTTGAGCCACACCGCACCGAGCCGGAATTTTATTTTTATTTATTTTTTTGGTTGCAGTTTGGCCAGGGCCAGGTGGGTTCGAACCTGCCACCCTCGGTATATGGGGCCAGCACACTACTAACTGAGCCACAGGCGCTGCCCTGGATAGGAATTTTGAAAATACATAAGTCCTACGCCTCCCAGAGGGCTAGGTTTATAAGTGTGAGCCACTGTGCCTGGCTTCAATGTTTCATCTTTCATCCCACATTTCCTTACAAGTGTTGTTCTCAAGAGAATTTCCTGGGCAGCTCCTGTGGCTCAGTGACTAGGGCACCAGCCCCATATACCAAGGGTTCAAACCCGGCCCCCGGCCAAACTGCAACAAAAAAAATAGCCAGGTGTTGTGGCGGGCACCTGTAGTCCCAGCTACTCGGGAGGCTGAGGCAAGAGAATCCCCTAAGCCCAAGAGCTGAAGGTTGCTGTGAGCTGTGACCCCACAGCATTCTACCAAGGGCAACAAAGAGAGACTCTGTCTCTAAAAAAAAAAAAAAAAAAAAAGAGCATTTCCTAATAAAACTCCTGCAAATAGGCTGGGCACAGCAGCTCATACCTATAATCATAGCACTCTGGGAGGCCAAGGTGAATGGATTCCTTGAGCTCAGGAGTTCAAGACCAGTCTGAGCAAGAGCAAGACCACATCTCTACTAAAATAGAAAAATTAGTTAGGCATTGTAGCAGGCACCTGTAATCCCAGCTACTCAGGAGGCTGAGGCAAGAGGATAACTTGAGGCCAAGAGGTGGAGGTTGCTGTGAGCTATGATGTCACAGCACTCTACCCTGGGGCAATAGAGTGAGATTCTGTCTGGAAAAAAAAACCCAAAAAAGCCCTTCTGCAAACAAGTCTCAGAGTCTCTTTTTGTGGAATCCACCAAGAAAGAGTGGCCATGTCATAAAACATTACTGATTAATCATAATACTTGTTTTTTCCTGCTATGCCTAGGTAAATCTTAAAAATCTTTCTCAAAACAGCCCTTATGGCTTGATGCCCATAGCACAGTGGTTACAGTGCCAGCCACATACATCGAAGGTGGTGGGTTCAAACCCAGTCAGGGCCAGCTAAGCAACAATGACAACTGCAACAAAAAATAGCCATGCATTCTGGTGGGCACCTGCAATCCCAGCTACTTGGGAGGCTGAGGCAAGAGAATCGCTTAAGCCCAAGAGTTTGAGGTTGCTATGAGCTGTGACGTTATGGCACTCTAGTGAGGGTGACATAGTGAGATTCTGTCTCAAAAAAAAACCAGGGCGCTTGGCGCCTGAGGCTCAATGGGCTAAGGCGCCAGCCACGTACACCTGAGCTGGTGGGTTCGAATCCAGCCCGGCCCGCCAAACAACAAGGACGGCTGCAACCAAAAAATGGCCGGGCATTGTGGCGGGCATCTGTAGTCCCAGCTACTTGGGAGGCAGAGGCAAGAGACTTGCTTGAGCCCAGGAATTGGAGGTTGCTGTGAGCTGTGATGCCACAGCACTCTACCCAGGGTGACAGCTTGAGGCTCTGTCTCAAAAAAAAAAAAAAAAAAAAAAATTCAGGGCGGCACCTGTGCCTCATCGAGTAGGGCGCCGGCCCCATATACTGAAGGTGGCAGGTTCAAACCTGGCCTCGGCCAAACTGCAATACAGAAAAATAGCCGGGCGTTGTGGCGGGTGCCTGTAGTCCCAGCTACTTGGGAGGCTGAGGCAAGAGAATGGCCTAAGCCCAGGAGTTGGAGGTTGCTGTGAGCTGTGAGACGCCACAGCACTCTACCCAGGGTGATAAAGTGAGACTCTGTCTCTAGCAAAAAAAAAAAAAAAAAGAAACCACACACACACACAGCCCTTTAAATAACTACAATGAGCCAACTGGAATGATAAACAAGTTGCAACCCATTTATCATCGCTGTTCCAAGTCATTGCTTTGATATCAGTCCTCTAAATCTTAGTGTTTTGGTGGCAAGAAGAGACAAGGAGAGACATGCCTGGGGAACAGTACACCAAGGAAAGAAGGGACGGTGCTACTTGAATCCAAGATCTCAAGCAACCCAGTCCAAACTATTTATCCCTGCCTAGCCAAAAGCTTCCCCAGGTAGGAGCTAGCCCTGGACTGTGAGTTACGTAGGGGAAACCAACATAAAAAGGTCAATCCAAGAAGAGGACCCACCACTTATTCTGAGCAGTTTTACTGTCTGCTTGTCATGCCAAATTTCCACTCCCTCAAACCAAGGCCACAGAACATCCTTGGCCATGACCATTCATACCAGGATCTTCCAAACCTCCCTTGGGGACAAGGTGAACTGAAAATCTGTTGACCTGTGGTCAACACACCTGTGGTTCACAGCACTTCCGAGAAAAGCTGCCTATGTTTGGAGTAAAACACTAGCTTCTCATTTATAAAATGAAGGAAATTTAAGATTTCTAAGCTTCATTCTCAGATTACCATATGACTCTTTGCACAGGAGCTGAATGCGGATAAATTTATTACTGGTGGCAGCAGTGTTACAATATCACAGTCGGTCTCTGCCTTGCCCCAGCCTAAGTAGATACAGAGAAAAACATAACAGACCAGAAGGAGACAAGAGGGGTAAATGTAGGCAAGACAGGGACACCATCATAGCCAAGTGACAGGTGGGGGACAGTGTAGGCAAGTTGTCTTCTCATAGTTTTCATGTGCCGGACAACAGGAACCCCGATACCTGCCTCATAATAAGACCTTAGTTAAATCCTTCATCATCTCTGACCATTGTTCCTGAGTATCAAATGGGGCATATTTATCAGAATGCTTTGGAGAGACTGAGTTGTGCAGCTGTGGTCCATCTGCAAGACGATCACTATGGCTGGCTGGGGTCCGCCCACGTTTACAGTCAGAGAGGAAGACACAAACCTGTTGACATCCTGTCCCCACTGATGCTACGCAGAACAGAAGGCTGCTGGGGGAGAAAACGTGTGTAAGCCACAGATGTGATGTGCTTCCTCTGCCTCTGAAACCTCGCTGCTGTTAGTGATCTATTGCCGCCTAACAAACTGACACAAAACTTAAGGACTCACATGGAGAAATGTATTTATCTCGCAGTTTTGTGTGTCAGGAGTCGGGGTACCGGGTAATGGAGTCCTCTAACTCAGGGTGTTTCCAGGCGGAGTCGAGGTGTCGCTGGGGCTGTGATTTCATCTGAAGCTCAAGGTCCGCTTCCACAGTCTTCCACAGTCACTCAGGTTGAGGGTAGAATTCAGTTTCTTGAAGTCATAGGGATGAGGCTCCAGGTTTCTGGCTGACCATTGGCCAAGGACCACCCTCAGCTCCTAGAGCCACGCTCAGATGCCACCCAGGCGGACTCTCTCACAGGCAGCTCATAGCATGGCTGTTTGCTGTCTTCCAGGCCAGGCCGGCAAGAGTATCTCTGTGATACTTCACCTTCTCTTAAAAGGTTCACCCAACCAGGCCAGGCTCACCGGAATAATCTCGGTTTTGATTAACTGAAAGCCAAGAATCGTGTATATGGTAGCCTAATCACAGCAGTGACAAGCCATCGCATTCCATAATCCTGCCTGCGCCCACCGGGAGGGAATTATACGAAATGTGTACACCGCCGGGTGGGAATAGTGAAAGGCATTTTAGCATTCCATCTTCCACAGCTACAAATTGAAAGCAATCAAAAAGAAAAAAAAACAAACCCTTAAACGGAAAGTCAATAGAGGAAACAACAGTATTGAGAGAGTTCACTGGGCCTGTATGCCTGCAAAAAGTGAGCACCAAGTTCATATGCTCTGTGGAACCTCAGACAACATCAGGGGGTAGAGGCATAAGGTATGGTGGAAGTAGAACGGATAGTGGGGCTGAAAATAGGCATAATTGTCCTGGACAATCTGCATAAGAAGCAGGGAGACCACTGGGGACTCCTCACTCACCTACAGGAGATAGGCGAGAGGCCTTCTTACTGTCATAGAAATTTATTCTCTGGAGAAATCTCACCAGAGTGTCGCTAGCCAAGAACATCAAGCTAGTAGTGGTGTTGGTGGTGGGGAGATGTCATTAGTGATGATCTATATGCCGCCTAGAGGACTCTTAACGCAAATCTCTTCCCTTGCCTTCCTGCCAAAACGTTGGCAGTCAGGCTCCCATTCTTTAGAAAGAATATTGGAGAAATCTTCTCTATAGAAAATGATCCCAGAGGCTTGGCGCCTGTGGCTCAAGCGGCTAAAGCGCCAGCCACATTCGCCTAAGCTGGCGGGTTCGAATCCAGCCTGGGCCCGCCAAACAACAATGACGGCTGCAACCAAAAAAATGGCCGGGCGTTATGGCAGGTGCCTGTAGTCCCAGCTACTTGGGAGGCGGAGGCAGGAGATTCACTTGAGCCCAGGAATTGGAGGTTGCTGTGAGCTGTGATGCACAGCACTCTACCCAGGGTGACAGCTTGAGGCTCTGTCTCAAAAAAAAAAAAAAAAAGAAAAAGAAAAAGAAAATGATCCCAGAAAAAAAGATTTCTGTAAACTGCCATTTGTGGGTTGCTCTGATGAAAAAGCTGGCCTGACACAATCGCCCTGTTCTGAGGACCACAAGCTGAGAAGCAGTGCACACATATCCGACCACTTCCAACCAGTTCTTCACTGTTTCACCCGTCACTACCTGGAAATGGTGTAATGACACTGGCCTGGAGAAGGTCATCACAGCTGTAATTTGCACCACTTCCAGACCACCCTTTCCCCTGCATTCCTGCGTTTCCTCAACCCCATACCTGTGGCCGCCAGAGTTCCTAACAGGTATCAGGTAAGGAAGAAAATTTCAAGTATGATTTGCAAATTGCTCCACACAATATGTTGGCACCAGCTGGATGGGTGCAACATTACCACGGGGAAGGGCAAGCCTGCTGGTGGACAGGGCTTCCGATGCTGGATCTGATTGTTCACTTTGGAAAGAAAGAATTCCAGAGGGAAGGATCCATGTGTATGTATTCATGGGATGGCTAATGAGTTGCCCTAAGAGGGTCCAACACAAAATAACCCACAGGAAGTAAAAATAATGCAAAAAAACCTTTAAAAAACAGAACTAAAATGAACATCCTCAGCAGGATGCTAGGGGAAAAGAACAAAAATGGAGAAAGAACTCTTGGAAATAAAAAAAATAAACAGGCTAATCAAATAAAAAATGTCAGTAGAAATGTTGGATACTAATGTTGGTAGAAATCTCTGAGAGGAATGTAGAATATGATGGAGAAGAGCAGTAAAATATAAGAAAATTAGAGAATCATTTCACAATCCAGCTGATAGCTATTACAGACAGAAAAGAGGAAATGGAAAGAAGAAAGCTCTCCATGAAATCATGAAGGGATGTTTCATAGGACCACAAGATATACATTTCTAAATTTAAAGAAACTACACAAGCCCAACATAATAATGAAGAGTATGATAATAAAAATGAAGCCAGCACTAAGGCACATCATCATCATGAACTTTCAGAAAACTATGGATAAAGGGAGTGTTTAGTTTGGGTATAATTATTTTCAAAGATGTTCCCTGCTGAGGATTGAGAAGGCCATGTGCAAGTTTTCTGCAAATAGTCTTTTATCCAGAGCTATTATTATTTCCCTTGCCTTTGCCCTTTGAATTCTGCTCAACAGAAACCCTTATTTTTTGGCAGCAAAAACTTGCCAGATTCAGGAAATTCATTAACAGCGTAGAATTCTCAGAGAAAAGGTTTGGAGGCCTGCTGCATTTCAGGCTGGACCAAAGCAGATGATAAACCTCAGTAATGCTTTTAAATTCATAATTCAATTGGAATATAAATAAAGGTGTCATTCTTTTGAAAGGCTATTTTTCAAACCCTCTAATGAAAAAGCTAGGGAATATCACTATCAATTCTTCTTTTCCTCCCCAAGCAAATAGCATTCCTCTGCCTAGAACAGATGGAGCTCTGTGTGATAAATAACCCAGCGTTGCAGGGAGCAGCGGATGGCACTGACGTGTTGTCCCCAGTGTTTATAAGCTGGGTTGTCCCTCCGCTTTCATTTCCTTTGACGAGACTGGAGCAGTGTTTAAGACTCAGACAATGGAAAGGCAGGGGCTAGTCCCCGCCATCCTCACATTCCAGCCATTCTTTATGATAATGAGCAGGGTGAGCGCCTTCGAGGAAGGATTCCGGAGGAGGTAGGAGGTGCTGAACAGAGCGGGAGAGAACTGCAAAGCCCCCCTAGCCTGGCCCTGCCTTGGCTCTGCTGTATTAATAGCTCAGGCATTCACTGCTGAGGCTAATTGCTATTCCCAGGGGACTCAGCTGGGTTTCCATTTACAGAGGCAGCGATAACAAAGAGGCTGCAGGCACAGGGACGGACACACACGCACACCAGTATTCCCCATTCCTCCAAGTGGAAGCCCTTACTTTCCCCCATCATTACCACAAGGAAGGTCAGTCACTAAGTCACTAAATGTGAAAATCATCTGTCTCTTAAGGAAGATCAGACAGAGTGTTTACTGTTTTTTTTTTTTTGAGGCAGAGCCTCAAGCTGTCACCCTGGATAGCGTGCTGTGGCATCACAGCTCACAGCAACCTCCAATTCCTGGGCTCAAGCGAGTCTCCTGCCTCTGCCTCCCAAGTAGCTGGGACTACAGGCGCCCGCCACAACGCCCAGCCATTTTTTGGTTGGCAGCTGTCATCGTTTGGCAGGCCCAGGCTGGATTCGAACCC
>CAUYRH010182407.1:0-24486 GCA_963574655.1 Perodicticus potto
AGTCCCAGCTACTTGGGAGGCAGAGGCAAGAGACTCGCTTGAGCCCAGGAGTTGGAGGTTGCTGTGAGCTGTGATGCCACGGCACTCTATCCAGGGTGACAGCTTGAGGCTCTGTCTCAAAAAAAAAAAAAAAAAAAAGAATATCTGGAAAAATTTCTCAAGGAGGATGGGTTCAAACAAGCCCAGACTGTGAAGATTAAGATAAATATCTATCTCTTCAATGCCCAAACATTGGACAATATCCATAAACATCAAAAATATCCAGGAATACATGAACTCACCAAATGAATTAAATACGGTGCCAGTGACCAACCCGGAGTGATGAAGAGATGTGAACTTTCAGATGAAGAATTCAAAATAGTTGTCCTGAAGAGGATCAATGAACTTCAAGACAATGCAGAGAAGGAATTCAGAGTTCTATTGGAGAAATTTAACAAAGAAATTGAAATAGTAACAAAAAATCAAGCAGAAATTCTGAAACTTAAGAACTTAGTTGACAAATGAGAAATGGCTCACAGTCTCCCAGCAGCAGAATTAACGAAACAGGAGAAAGAATTAGTGAGCTTGAAGACAGACTATTTGAAAATCCACAGTCAGAAGACAAAAAGAAAAATTAAAAAAGAAAAAATGAAGACTGCCTACAACACCTAAAAAATAGACTCAAAGGGGTAAATCTAAAATTTATTGGCCTTAAAGAAGAATTAGAGAGAGAGAGAGAGAGATTGGGGTACTTTATTTAAGAAATTAATAACAGAATTTTCCAAACATAGAGACAGATAGCAATATTCAGGTACAAGAAGGTAATAGAACATCAAGAAAATTTAACCCAAATAAGGCTACCTCAAGGCATTTAATAATCAAGCTCCCAAAGGTAATGGATAAAAGAAAAGTCCTAAGGGAAGCAAGAAAGAGAAAAAAATATAACATGTAAAGATGGCCTAATACATGTGGGAGCAGACTTCTCAGTGGAAGCTTATAAGGACAAGCCAAGAAAGAGTGGCATGACATATTTAAAGTGCTGAAAGGAAAACAATCTAGACTATTATATCCTATAAAAATACCATTCAAACATGAAGAAATAAAGACTTTCTTACCCTGAAGATTGTCTGTTTGCTTTAGTTGTTGTACCCTTAGCAGAAGCTTTTTAGTCTGATCATTCATTTATTTTTTGGTGTTGCTGCAATTGCCAAGGAAGTCTTCTTCATAAAAAGCTTTCTTAAACCAATGTTGTTAAGAGCTCATCCACACTTTCTTCTAGAATTTTTATCATGACATGTCTTAAATTTAAATCTTTTATCCAGTAACAGTCAAGTTTTGTAAGTGGTGAGAGGTGCAGATCCAGCCTAAGTCTTCTCCATGTGACTAATCAGTTCTCTCAGCACTGCTTATTAAATAGACGTTCTGTTCTCCAGTGTATACTTTTGTTTGGTTTATTGAAGATCAGATGGTGACATATGGCTGGGTTCATCATTAAATTCTCTATTCCATAGATTTATATCTCTATTTCTGTGGCAGTACCATGCTATTTTGATCACTGTAGACTTGTAGTATAGCCTGAAGTCTGGTAATGTGATGCCTCTAGATTTGCATGCTATGAATCTGAAATAGGGATGGTAACTAGAATCTACAGAGAACTCAAACTAATTAACAAGAAAAGAATAAACAATTCCATTTATAATTGGGCAAGAGACATGAACAGAACCTTCTCTGAAGAAAATAGACAAATGGCCAACAGACACGTGAAAAAATGCTCATTTTCCCTAATCATCACAGAAATGCAAATCAAAACTACCCTGAGATATCACCTAACCCCTCTGAGAATAGGCTGCATCACAAAGGCCCAAAGCTACAGAGGCTGGCATGGATGTGGAGAGAAGGTAACACTTTTACACTGTTGATGGGGCTACCAACTAATATAACCCCTTTGGAAAGAAGTATGGGGAATCCTCAAGAGGTAAAAGTAAACCTTGCCTTTGATCCTGTAACCCCATTATTAGGTATCTACTCAGAAGAAAAAACCGTCACTTAAATAAGAGCATTTACACTAGAATGTTCATTGCAGCCCAATTCACAATTACCTAGATGTGGAATCAACCCAAGTGCCCATCATATGAATAGATTGATGAACTGTGGTGTATGTTTACTATAGAATATTATTCAGCCATGAAAAGAGAGACTTTATATCTTTTGTATTAACCTGGACAGACCTGAAGAAAATTTTTCTTAGTGAAAAATTCTCACAAGAATGAAATAGGAAGTATACAATGTATACAGTACCAATATGAAAGAAATAGATAAACAACTACACCCCCACATGAGAGAAAAACAAAATTAAATTCAAGAAGAGGGCAGGGAAGAGGGAAAGAAGAAGGGATTGGTAAGCTATCACCTAATAGGCACAATGTAAGGATATATAACATATGAAAGGCTCAACTACAACTTGAACTTCACCTAACAAACACAATGTAACCTAACTGTTTGTGTCCTCATATTAATCTGAAATTAAAAAGAATACTTTTCCAGACAAACATTAGCTGATGACTTCATCAACACCACACCTGTTGTACATGCTCAACATGTAAATGCTCAAATTTCTTCAGTCTGAAAGAAAGGATGTTAATGAACAGCACACTGGTAATAGTAGGGACACAAGTACAGGATAGTCTATTACTGCAGTTGTGGGGTATGAACCACATATATAAAATGATAAACCTATCGAAATGACAATTTTTTGAGAGACAGATAGTATAAAAAGAAATGGATAGAAACAACAAAAATCTAAAAATTAGGATAGATGGAGTTAAAGGGAAAAAGTTTTGTTAAAGTTATCTTTGGTTATATGTTTGTTTTATTTTTTTTTTTGTAAGCAGAGTTGTCATATGTTTAAAATAGTAGGTCATAAATTTTTTCTGCAAACCTAATGGTAACCTCAAATCCAAAAACCTATAAGAGGTACATAAAACTAAAAAACAAGAAATTGAAACATGCTACCAGAGAATATCACTTTAAACAAAGGGAGACAGAAATGAAGTAAGAAAGAAAAGAGGACCGTAAAACAGTAAGAAATTAAATATAATAACAACATGGCAGCAGTAAATCCTTACCTATTAACAATAATGTTGAATGTGAATGGACTAAACTCTCTAATAAGAAGATAGAGTGGCTGAATGGTTAATAAAAATGAGGGTCAACTATATGTTGTCTGCAAGAAATAGACTTTACCTATAAAGACACACATAAAGTAAAATAAAAAGGGATAGAAAAAAGATATTCCATGCAAATGGAAACCCGGAAAGAGCAGGGATAGCTACACTTCTATCAGATAAATAGATGTCAAGACAAAAACTACAAAAAGAGATAATAAAGTTCATACAGTTCATACCCTCAACCAGAGGATATAACAATTCTGAATACACACGCACCCAACAGTGGAGCACCCAGATACATTAAAGAAAATATTTTCAGAGCTAAAGAGAGAAATAGAACCCAGTATAATAATTATTGGAGACCTGAATACACCACTTTCAGCCCTGGAAATTAAAAAAAAAAATCTACAAAGAAACATCGTATTTAATCTGCACTGTAGACCAAATGGACCTAATAGGTATTGATAAAAGTTTCACTCAACAGATGCAAAATATGCATTCCTTTCTCAGCTCATAGATGATTCTCAAGGATAGGATATATGTTAGACTCCCAAAAAGTTTTAAAAAACTAAAAAATATGAGAATTATATTAAATATTTTCTTTGACCATAATGGTGTAAAACTAGAGAGCAATAGGAAAAGGAACATTGGAAACTATACAAACGTGAAGAAATAAAACAGTATTCTTCTGAATAACCAGTGGGTCAATGAAGAGATTAAGAAGAAAATTTAAAAATTTATCAAAGCAAATGAAAATGAAAGCATAACATACAAAACCTATGGACTATAGAAAAACAATAATATGAGGAAAGTTTATAGGAATGAGTGCCTAAATTACAAAAGCAGAAAAGATCAAATAAACAAGCTAACGATGCATCTCAAAGAAATAGAGAAAAGCAAGAGCAAAACAAACCCAAAATTAGTAAAATAAAAGAAATAATAAAGACCAGGGAAGAAATAAATGAAACTGAAACAAAAAGGAAATACAAAAGATCAACATAATGAAAAGTTGTTTTTTTCAAAGATAAACAATATTGGCACACCTTTAGCCAAAATAGGAAAAAAAGAGGGAAGACCCAAATAAATAAAATTAGACTTGAAAAAAAGAGACATTACAACAGATTACTGAAATCCAAAGGATCCTAAGAGACTACTTTGAGCAAATATATGCAAATAAATTGAAAACTTAGAAGAAATAGATTCCTAGACACACAACCTACTAAGATTGAACCAGGAAGGAATCCAAAGCCTAGATAACAAGAAAAAGCAATAACAAGTAACAAGATAGAAGCAGGAATAAAAAGTCCCTCATCAAAGAAAAGCCCAGGACCCCAGGGCTTTACTGCTTAATTCTATCAAGTATTCAAAGCAAAACTAACATCCTTCCTATTTGAAATATTCCCCAAAATTGAGGAGGAGAGAAGACTTCCATACTCATTGTATAAGGCCTCTACCACCCTGATACCCAAACCAGGCAAAGACACACACAAAAAGAAAATGATAGGTCAAATCTCTGATGAACAGGCATTCAAAATATCCTCAGTAAAACATTAGTAAACCATATTTAACGATACATTTAAAATATTATTCATCATGATCAAGTGGAATTTATCCCAGGTATGCAAGGATAGTTCAACATATGCAAAACAAATCAATGAGATACATCATAGCAACAGAAAAAAGCACAAACTCCAAGCATTTATTAAAATTCATCGTCCCCTCACGGCAAAAATTCTCAAAAAACTGGGCACAGAAAGAACTTACCTCAGCATGATAAAAACCATGTGTGACAGACTCACAGCTGATACCATACTGAAGGAAGAAAAACTGAAAGCCTTTTCTCTAAGATCTGAAATAAAGACAAGGACGCTCACTTTCACCAGTGTTATTCAACTTGGTACTGTATGTTCTAGCTAGAGCAATCAGACAAGCGAAAGAAATAAATTACATCCAAATTGTAAAGAAGTCAAATTATCTTTGCAGATGATAGAATCTTATACCTAGAGAAACTTAAAGACTACAAAATCTATTAGAACTGACAAGCAAATACAGTAAAGTCGTAGTATACAAAATCAACATATAGGGTGGTGCCTGTGGCTCAGTGAGTAGAGTGCTGGCCCCATATACCAAGGGTATATGGTTCAATCCCGGCCTCGGCAAAATTGCAAAAAAAAATAGCCAGCCATTGTGGCAGGCGCCTGTAGTCCCAGCTACTCTGGAGGCTGAGGCAAGAGAATCGCCTAAGCGATTGGAGGTTGCTGTGAGCTGTGTGCCACCATGGCACTCCTACCGAGGGCAACAAAGTGAGACTCTGTCTCTAGAAAAACAAACAAACAAACAAAAATCACCATACAAAAATCAGTAGCATTTCTATGTGCTAACAGTAAATGATCTGAAAAAGAAACTAAGCTATAACAGCTACAAATAAAATAATAAAATAAAATAAGCTTAACCAAAGATGTAAAAGATCCATATAATGAAAACTATAAACATTGATGAAAGAAACTGAAGAGGACACATAAAGTAAAAGACATTCTATGCTTATGGATTGGAAAAATCAATATTGTTAAAAAAAACTCCATACTGCCCAAAGCAGTTTACAGATTTAATACATTCCCATCAAAATACTGATGACATTCTTCACATATCTAGAAAAAAATGATCTCACAATTTATATATTTATATAGAATCACAAAAGACCCAGAATAGCCAAGACCAACCTGAGCAAAAAAAAGCAAAACTGATGGAATCACATTACCTGACTTCTAATTGTACTACAGAGCTGTAGTAACCCAAACGGCATGATACCAGTAATAGACACATAGAACAATTGAACAGAATAGAGAAACTAGAAATAAATCCACACATTGATAGTGAACTCACTTTCAATGAAAGTGTCAGGAATACACAGTGGGGAAAGGGACAGTCTCTTCAATAAATGGTGCTAGGATAACTGGATATCCATATGCAGAGGAATGAAAGTAGACCTTTATCTAAATTCAAATAAAATATATTAAAGACTTAAATCTAAGACCTGAAGCTATTAAACTACTAAGATAAAACAGTGAGAAAATGCTTCAGGACATTAGTCTGGGCAAAGGCTTCTTGAATAATACCTCCCAAAGCACAGGCAGCTAAAGAGAAATTGGACAAACGGGATCACATCAAGCTACAAAGCTTCTGCACAGCAAAGGAAATAGTCCACAAAGTGAGATGGCAACATGCAGAATGAAGAAAATATTTGCAAACTACCCATATGACAGAGGATTATATAGAATAGAGCTCCTAGAATATATAAGCAGCTGTAACAACTCAATAGTAAAAGAACAAATAATCTAATTCAAAAATGGGCAAAAATCTCAAAAGAAATTTCTCAGAGAAGACAAACAAATGGCCAACAGGGATATGACAAAATCCTCAACATCACAATAGTTAGAGAAATGCAAATCAAAACTGGACTGAGATATCATCTCATCCCAGTTAAAATGGCTTTTATCAGAAAGATAACATGAATAATGAAAAAGATAAAAAGAATAATGAATGCTGGTAAGGATGTAGAGAAAGGGGAACCCTCATACCCTGTTGGGATGAATGTAAATTAGCACAACCACTGTGGAGAATAGTATGGAGTTTCCTCAAAAAACTAAAAATAGAATTACCATGTGACTCTTAAATCCCATGGGTGGTTAAGTATATATCTAAAGGAGGGGAATTCAGTAAATTGGAAAGATATCTACACTCCCTGTTTATTGTGGTAGAATAGCCAAGATTTGGACTCCACCCAAGCATGCCCATCAATTAATGAATGGATAAAGAAATTGTGGTGCACATACACAGTGGGATGTTACACAGTTATAAAATTGAATGAAATTTTGCCATTGTCAGCAACATGAGTGGAGCTGGAGAACATGTTCATGAAATTAGCCACTCATATGTAGGAGCTAGTTATTAAAAACAGTTGACCTCACAGAGATAGAGGCTGGAAAGGATACTGGGGAGGTGGGGATAAACAGGAGATGGTTAATGGTTACAAAACTATCGTTAATTAGAATGAAAAAAAATTGGTAGAATAACTAAGTGACTATAATCAACAAGTTATGGTCTACTTTAAAATAACTGAAAGAGTGGAATTGGAATGTTCCTGGCATAAAGAAATGATAATTGCCTGAGGTGATAGATACCCTTGAGTTGATTAATTCACATCATAGGCCTGTGCAAAAACATTATATGCATCCTATGAAGATATGCAACTATTATGTACTCATAGTAATTTAAACAAATTTGATGTACTCTTTTCAGCCATTATTTTTGAAAGTACTTTTCTGCATTGTTTTCCCTTTCCTCCTCTTTTGGAACTCCAAACTTGTCGGGGTCTCATAGGTCTCTGAGATTCTGTACACTTTTCTCATTTTTTCTTTTTCTTTTCCCCAGAGTTGGTAGTTCAAACTGACCTATCTTCAATTTGCTGATTCTGTTTTCTGCCTGTTCAATGTCCTGTAAAGTCCCTGCAGTGAAGTTTCATTTAAATTATTATACTCTTCAACTACACATTTTCTATCAGGTTCCTCTCTACAATCTCCGTTTAGTTATGGATAATCCCAATTCTGTGCATCCTCATTGGCATACCTTTCTTTTGGATTTTAGATGTAGTTTCCTTAAATCATTGACATATTTAGTAAAAGGTGAAAGATTTGTGTGATCTGAAGAGAAACCAGAGTATCATTGACATATTTAAAACTGTCAATTACAAATTCTTGTCTTAGAGAGTCTAATGTTTCTGCTTCCTCAAGCACAGTTTCTATAGATTTCTTTTTTTCCCTATGTTTACCATACTTTATTTCTTTGCGCATACTGTGCATTATTTTGTTGAAAAATGGAATTTTGGATATTATAATGTGGCATCTAAGGAAATCAAATTCTCTTCCCTCCCCAGGATCTCCTATTGTTGCTATTTATTGCCAATGTTGTTGGTTAATTAGCTAATTCCAGAAAGTCTGTATTCTTTGTCCTGTGCACCCCCTGAAGTTTCTCTCCCATTGGGCTTAGGGGTCAGCTAATGATCGAATGAATCTTTCCTTAAAATGCCTGAACTAAAAATTCTTTGTCTTTCTCAAGGAGTTTTGTATGTGTGTGCATGTTGGCTGCACTTTTAACATTTTGCCTGGAAGTTTCCAACTCTGCCTTATGTTTTCTTAACTGGTTCTGTGGAACCTTAAGGTCATCAGGTGAGAGCTGCGGGCCTTTAACACATCCCTAACCATGTGTGTGTTGGCCTTCCAGATTCCTGGAAATATGTTGGAGCTTTTCAAAGTCCTTAAGGATGTCTCAATCTCCTAAAGATTTTTAGTAAGTGTATTATTTACTTATTATCTATTGACTCTAGCAGCAGCAACATAAACTAAGACATTAGCTTGTAAGTGTTTTTGAGAAATCCCCTCCCACAAGCAGCTTCAGCAGTAGGCTGGCTTCAAAGTAGGCAAAATACAGGCAATCCTTTTGAGCTGGTTCCGGAGAGCCACCAGACAGGTAAGCACAAATAATTAATTACGATTCTTTGCAAATGATTCTCTTTCTTCTCTCTTTGGTACCAGGGATGTGGACCATTATTTTCACAGATACTGTTGAGCTTGGAAGTGAAGAATAAGACTAGGGTAAGCTAAGTTCCCACAAAGATTTTCAATGTTCTTACCTAGAATCAGCATTTTCTTCGTTTGTGTGTGTGTTTTCTATAAAAGCATTTTGCAGGTTGCTGCAAGCCTTTGATTAATTTCCAGAGTCCTAAAAATGTTGATTCTCATCGGTATTTATTTCTTTTTTTATTATTGTTATTGTTGTTGCTTTTATAGATGGTGGAATCTGGGGTTCTTTTACCCTGCTATTTTGCTGAAGTCCTGCAGTTTCTTTTAAAGTGAAATATACACATACTCTAAGAACTAGCAATCCTTCTAGATATTTACCCAACAGGAACGAAAAATCATTCACAGGAAAAAGTCTATACAGAAACGTTTATATGGGCTTTATTCATATTACCTGAACCTAGAAATCATCCACCTGTCATCTATAAACAAGCTGTGGTATTTCCATACAATGAAATATTATTCAGTGATAAAAAGGAACAAAGCATGAATATCCACAATAACAAGGATGAATCTCAAATGCATTATGCTAAGTGAAAAAAGCCAGACTCAAAAACCTACGTTCAATATCTACGACTCTCTGGAAAAGGGAAAGCTATTAGGACAAAACAGATTAGTAGTTTCCAGGGTCTGGGATTAGAGCAGTTTTTGGAACTGGGGCAGAAGAAAATTTTAGGAGTGCTTGAGTTTTTGTCTATCTTGACTATGGTGATGGTTATACTATATGAAAACATACCGTATATTTGTCAAAACTCACAGAAATGTACAACTAAGAACAGTGTATTTACTGTATTAAAGTTATACTATAATAAATAAATGACTTAAAAAACTAGAAGCATAGAGCAGTTGTAAAGCAAAGCCATGAGTAATTCTGAGAATATTAACACTCAGAAATTTGTGCAATGCATTGACCTCCCATAGAACAAAGTTAGAGAACTTGTAGGTGAAAGTGCAACCTCAGCTTACATCTGGTTGCTGAAACCTACAACTAAGAATCATGAGAGAAGTTCTTAGAGGAAAGGGCCACAGAGTTGAATAGGTGTCCACTGTAAGAAACTAGATTAAACTACATAGTGCAATACTTTATTCAAAATGTCTTGTGCTTCTGATAGTTAGTAACAATTTATTTGCAATGTATCTCACAGCTCAGCTAAACCTATCAGTGCTGTGACATCCCAGGACTCACCCTGAGGCCTGAGGCTCCTTTAGAGGCTTCTAGATCCCGGAGCCCCCTGTTCAGAGAGTGTCATTTACAATAAGAGCAGGCCTGAAGGCATTCCTGACAATTCCTGCTAGAACTCAGGGTCGCCAAGGTGAGGGATGGATTTTATGACAACGTGCAGCTCCTGATTTATCAAAAAGCCAGCCAGAGGCCTTTGATTTTTCCAGGGAAATACATATCAACTGTCTTATACCAAAACTCCACCTTTAGATTTTCTAGAGGTCCTTTCACACTCTGCAAGTTTTCAGCCTCTCTGAAATTCAGAGCCTGCAGGCTTAGTGCTGACAGATGGAGCTTACCACACTCCCCAGGGTTAAGTTTCATGTTTGTGAACTGAGGGATTCAAAAGTTATATGTTGAAATATGGGAAATGTGATCTTCCACCTCCAATAATTAGCTTTTGCTACTTAGAAAACAACTTTAAAATCTTAATGGCTTTCAGATATGCAAGACAATTGCAGTTCAGCTGCTCTAGATGGGGTTCAGCTGGGTAGCTCTGCTGTAGGCCATGAGTCAGCGGGGTTTGGCTCTGCTTAGGGTTTGGGTTCACTCTGCCCCATGCCGCTCATCTTCCTGTTCAGTAGTGACCAGGGCACATTGGTGTGGAAAATCACCTTAGTATTAGAGCTAGGCCAAAGCACACAAACATATTTAAGTTTTTCTTTTGTCTATAATGATCTCCAGGTAAATCAAGTTACATAACTGAGTCCAAAATAAAGGGGATGGGGAATATACTTTTCCCACAATGATTTTTTTAAAATCCAAACACTTATACTGCCCAGGTGAATGTAGACCATTTTGTCATGTATAATGTACTCCCATGTATATTACTCACCCACATTTTTGGCCCAAACTTACAGGAAAAATAATCTTTAATTTTTAATCTAATTTTTTATTTGTTCATATTTAGGTACATGCTTTTTGTATGATAAGGAAATTTTAGCATTTATTTTTAACATATTAGGGTATGAGAAAAAGTTATACTTTCAATGCATAAGCATAAATAAAAGAGTTAAAAACATTTGTATAGATGCAGAATTAGTATTGCCATGTATAATGCACATCTATATTTTTTCCCCTTAAAAATTTGGGTAAAAAATGTACACTATACACAGCAAAATACAGTATTTAACTTCTTTTTGCTGTAATTTTCTCCTCTAAAAATGTGACTATTACTTCTGACCCTATAGTGTTTGTGTGAAACTTCAATGAGGCAAAAATACAAAGCACTTACCCCATTACATCATGGCAGATTTTCAGTATAAATGTTTTCTCCCATCCTAATATTGATGTGTTTAATAAATATCTATAGTGGGATCCATTGACAAAGAATTTTAACAGAACTGTGATGATGCAGAGCTTCAAGATGTTGGTGAGAAAATGAAAAACTTTAATAATAATCTTTCTCTCAGTGATAAATGGGTTTGTAACACCCCAACACCCAACACTCCTCTTGAAATTCAAATTTAACTAAAACCTGCCAAGATGTTCATTACCATGGCTGGGTAGCAGGGCAAAAGGCAATGATACTCTTGAGATAAAATTACCCTAGTAGCATTTTTATCTCTTCCTCTGGAGATAAAAATTGAAAACTATTGTCTAGTCTGAAAGTGTATCATGGTTTTGGGTCCCCGAGATGGTAGCTACAATGGTTTGTCTCAGCCCACCCTCAGCTTCAAGGCAGTTTTGCCATAGAGAGTATGTAGGAGATTAGCACTAGGGGAAGGTTTGTTCTTCTTTAACCTTGAAGCAACATGGCATTGGAAACGCATCCCACGGTGGCTGGATATTGGAGATGAGCCACACCTCTATTCATTGGATTGCAGAGGTTGTAATACCCAGCCTCTGATTTTATTATCAACAATGAGATGATGGTAAATTCAGGAAGAAACAGGTTTTGGTAGTTGTCATTAAGTCTTTCAGTCTAAAATCCTAAGGTGTATGAGTTCCATCTCCAGCAGGGAGACAACCAAGCTTCTTCAAAGATGAATAAGTTTTTCAGACAGAGTTTCCAGGTAAAAATGAAGAATGCCCAGTTAAATTTGAATTTCAGATTAAGGATACTCTTTTTAGCAATATTTTTTGCTAATTTTGAACTATAAAATTACTTGATGTTTATCTGAAATACAAATTTAACTAAGTAGTTCAAATTTTTATTTTGTAAATCTAGCAAACCTAATTACAAAACATCTTTGGAGAAATTAAGATAGGGAAATCCTTGGTAGGACTGGGAGAAAGAAGAATGAATATGGTGAGACTGGAAGCAGTTATAGTGGAGTACTTAAAATCGTCTAGCAGTGGTTTTCAACCTGTGGATCGTGACCCCTTTGTAACAATGAAAATACATTGCGGCATTAGGAAGGTTGAGAACCACTGGTCTAGGGGAGTCACAGAAGATGCTGAAGGGAGTGCCAGGTAAGGAGAGACACAATGGATGCAAAATTGTCAGATGCAAGAAGAGGGTGAGTGAGGGGTACTGTGCAGGAGTGGCTAGTGACTAAGGCGGCAAGAATTGATCAGGTGCAATGGCTCACACCTGTAATCCCAGCCCTCTGGGAGGCTGAGTTGGGCAGATTGCTTGAGCTCAGGAATTTGAAACCAGTCTGAGTAAGAGTGAGACCTTGTCTCTGTGAAAAATAGAACAATTAACCAGGCATTGTGGCATGCACCTATAGTCCCAGCTACTGGGGAGGCTGAGGCAGGAGGATTGCTTGAGCCCAGGACTTTGAGGTTGTTTGGAGCGTGACAAAGTGAAACTCTGCCTCAATAAATAAACAAATTAATTAATTAATGCACAATTTTAAGAAAATGGGAAACAACCCAGCATGCTCAAGACAGCACAATTTTGATGCAGATGGATTGTAGGATGCAAAAGAGGAGCACTGGGGAGGTGAAGTGGGAGGTGGACAGATCCTCTCTGAGGTTGTTCTTAGAAAATCAAGGTATGGCTCGGCGCCTGTGGCTCAACGGGCTAAGGCGCCAGCCACGTACACCTGAGCTGGCGGGTTCGAATCCAGCCCGGGCCCGCCAAACAACAATGGTGGCTGCAACCAAAAAATGGCTGGGTGTTGTGGCGGGCGCCTGTAGTCCCAGCTACTTGGGAGGCAGAGACAGGAGACTCACTTGAGCCCAGGAATTGGAGGTTGCTGTGAGCTGTGATGCCACAGCACTCTATCCAGGGTGACAGCTTGAGGCTCTGTCTCAAAAAAAAAAAATAAATAAATAAATAAAATCAAGGTATGGCTTTTATAAACACAATAAAGTACACTCAGGGTTATTATCTCATCTCACAGTGAACTTGGGCAGTGATTATAATGTCCTCTTTACAGATAGTAGAACTGTAAAAGAAAAAAAAGATTGTGATAGCAATGGCTTCTAATTAACGACATTTACCATGCAACAACAGATATAGTGATGATATTGTTAAATGGATTTTCCCCCTCTGACAATAGCACTGTGAAGTAGAAGGTATTCCAGTTTTATAGTTGAGGACCTGAGGGGCAGACCCATAATTTCTTACCTGATGACATGTACTTATGGACAGGATATACAGCAGAGCTCAGTAGCCTCATCCCAGTGGAGATAGGTCACACCACATGACACCAAGGGAATCACTTTCTCCTTTCTGAAGAGTAAATGTAGACAGCACATGGGATGGGGGAGGGTTTGTAAACTGGGTTACTATCCTCAGTAGGGTTTGGAAATCTTCCTGGCTTCTTAGCCTGATATGTATCCGAGACCCAGGGACGCTGAGGAACTGTGTGCCTTCTCGGGTGATGGATGAATTTTTCTTGCACTTTATGATCCTGTCTATTCTTAAAACCCTTTTATAGGAAGCTAAGTGATCTCTTAATGTCTTGTCTTTAAATCCTAGGAGACAGACCTCCTGAATTTCTGTCCTTAGGGTTTCTTGGCAGGCTATCTATCTGAAATAAGAATGGACCCTCTCATACAGCAGTTCTCAACCTGTGGGTCGCAACCCACAGGAAGGTCAAAACCTTAAAGGACTGTGGCATTAGGAAGGTTGAGAACCACTGTTCTCGTAGAACAACATTGCAAATTGGAGTTAGACTCACCTGAGCTCCCTTTAACCTATAATGAAATCAACTATTATACTCTACATTAGAAACTAAGCAGAATATTTAGTGTTTGTTACCCTAATATTTTGATTTCTAACAGTGTGAACTTCATTCTCTTATTATAGCCTAAACTCTTCAACTTTTCTGATGGTGAGGGCAGAGATCAGCTGGAATCAGTCTGGGTAAAGCTAAATTCAATTTGATTTTCTCAGTATTTTTGAGAACCAAATTGGCATTCAGGATAAGAATGAGTGGCAGAGACTCAAATGCAGTGTTTCTACTTTGGGGCACTGTTAAATCTTTTACTTTTTTTTGAGACAGAGCCTCAAGCTGTCAACCTGGATAGAGTGCTGTGATATCACAGCTCACAGCAACCTCCAATTCCTGGGCTCCAGCGAGTCTCCTGCCTCCACCTCCCTGTAGCTGGGACTACAGGCGCCCGCCACAACGCCCGGCCATTTTTTGGTTGCAGCCGTCATTGCTGTTTGGCGGGCCGGGCTGGATTCGAACCCGCCAGCTCAGGTGTACGTGGCTGGTGCCTTAGCCCTTTGAGCCACAGGCACTGAGCCAAATCTTTTACTCTTATTGTTAAACAGAAGATGGATGTTTTAGTGCATTCATGCTTCTATAACAAAAATACCATAGATGGGGCAATTTTTAATAATGGGCATTTGTTTTTTACAGTTCTAGAGGCTGGGAAGTCTAAGATCAAGACACTAGCTGATTTGATGTCTGGTAAAGGCTTATTCTCTGCTTCAGAGAAGGTCCCTCTAGCTGTATCTCCATGGAGAAAATACAGAAGGGAAAGAGGTCCAAGCTAATTCTTAGATGCCTCTTTCATAAGGGCATCAGTAGCACTCAGGATGGTGGGTTCTCGTGGCCTAATCACCTCCTAAAGCCCCGTCTCTTAATACTGTGGCATCAGGATTAACTTTCAGCATGAATTTTGAAGTGATAGAAACATTGAAACCATAACAATGGTTTGGCTATGCCATATCTTTTCTTATAAGGAAGTCTGGTGATACTGATATATCCAGATAGGAAAATGTACCTGGCCAGTGCTTCAGGCATCACAAGTACTGTACAGTATTTTAAATGAATATATGAATGTCAATGAATTGATGCTCTTTAAAGGTTGCCCTCTTATCATCATCCTGGCCCCAAGATGAACTTCATCTCTTCAGAGAATTCTCCAGGAGCCTGGGATGGAGAGAGAAAACAGGGAAAGACACATTTGTCCTGAAAGATCTTTGCGCTAATGAACTGTTTTGCCTCGGGCACAGTCCAGAGGCTTTTGGTGAATTTGACCTGGATCCAAGATAAAGTTGATATTTGAAAGGAGTGGGGCAAAGTGTTTTGGCAGCATAGGGCTCTACTACTGGAGCAAATATCTAATGATCCAGGATCTTTCTTCAGTGAATTTTGGGAAAATTGTTTGATTGTGTCCATATCTTGGCCTCGGTTTTCTTATAAATAACGTGAGGATTATGATATCACCTTCATCACAGAGTTGTTCATTCATTCCAAAAATGCATTTTGAGCCCTGACTTTGTTTAAAGTGCTCTTATAGGCAGTAAAGATACAGCCAAGAACAAGACATAATAGCTTCCTTCCTCCCACCACCCCACAGCCCAGTTGCTTACATTCTACTAGGGGAGACAGACATAAACAGATACATAAGTAATTGTGACTGTTCTGTACAGTACTAAGTATTATAAAAGGAAAGGAAAGAATATAATATGGCTGTGATTGGGCTGGATGATGTCTCACCAAAACTGAGGTCATGAAGGAAGTTTTCTCTGAAGAGATAATGTTCATTTTGGGGTCAGGAGTATTCTAGGAAGCTGTTGCAAAGTTCTTGAAAATGGAATAATTAATATGCTTGAGGATTAAATGAGACTATGTCTGTGGAGTATTTAACACAGTGCTGAGTACATATGAGTTTTAAATGGATAGTAGCAGCGATGATAATGGTGGTGATGATGATGGTAATAGATGGGAGGCAAGGGGGATTGTGAATCATCGCTAGGGTCTGGCCATAGTGGTAGGAGGCCACCTTTCTGTAAAGAGACTAGCATGAACCGGGCTATATGTGCTGTTGTTTGGAGCAAAGTGCAGAGCAGGTACATCTATAATTTTGGTGAGGTACATGATGAGGTTCCCCCTTGGTAGGAAAACATCCCCTGACATCATCAGACTCTCATCTGTGGAATTGGGAGCAAAGGGATTCCTTCCCATTATGGTCAGTTCTGGTTCTGTAGCGAGTTGGAGTAGAAGCTGCAGGTTGCAGGTGATCATTCTGTGGTTGAGCACAGCTGGCGAGCCACTCCCTGCATGCAATTTACCAGTCTAATCTGCACCCTAGGAAACCTTCATTCTGTATGCTTCAAGACCTCTGACAGCCCACCACCAGCTCAGAGGGAGTCCGAAGCTCAGTTTATAAACATACAGGTGCCCACAGAGAGGCTGGCAGGAAAGCATCACAGCTGAGCATGTCCTCACCTAGGACCTGTGTTGGAAACACTCTGGTGCCAGATCTCATTACTGCTCTGAGAACGTCCTCGCAAGGCTTGTGTCTCTTCCTGACACCTCCTTCTACATGGGCTCAAACTTTGATGGTGCTGGCTTTGTTTTCCCTGACACTGGAGCATTTATATTTGATCCTGTTGGGATGAATTATGCACACACCCCACTGAACACAGATTTAATGAGGGGATTTCTTTCCCTTTCCTTATTTTGACTTTTAATGGAGCCTAGCCTTTGAATTAAGCATTGGCTCACCAATATGAGGCTTCAGGAGATACAGAAAGAGAAACTATCCCTCCAGCTACGGACTTAGAGGTGCCTGTTTTGGTAACAAGCCCTATCTATAGATTTTCTCTATCTGGATCTTATTTCTGGGTCTCCAGTGAATCCAGTGGTGAAGTTCTTCATTAGAGTCAGAGAACAAAGACTGTGTTGGACCAGGTGAGGCTTTATACTGAAACTCCGGAAGCAGGATGACCTGAAGGCCAAGTGTAAGCCAAAGCTGAAGAAATAACAGTTCTTAAGGGAAATTATCATGCTGCAAATAGAAAAGAAATCATGGGTTCAGAAACTCTAGTAGCCACTGTCCAGCATCTGTTCCCTCTTATTTTATTATTAATAACTTTATTTTTCATATGGAAAAATGATGTCTCTGGTTTAAACTGATATGATACAAGCAAGACTTGACTGTATTCCCTGCTTTGGAGAATGAACTAGCCAGTGAGATACTTAAATACCTTTGGCTAACTAACTGGTTCAGGGGTGGGTGTATGGCCCAAAAAGAGAAGTTTGAAAGGAAGAAAGATGTTGTCTCCCTCTCTCCCTCCTCTGCCCTCCCTCCCTCCAGTTGCTAAATAGTAAAGTGGTAGAATATACATCTATGAGCTGCTATTGGCCATCACATGGAAAGGGCTCTGGCCATAAAGTGACTGTTCAAGAGAGACTAAAGCATATCTTAGAGAAATAGAAGGCAGTTCTGAATGTGCATGGTATTATTCAGAAGTCCCTGGATCCAACCATACCTGAAGTTATTATAAAATAATACATTCCAATATTTATTACACTATTTTTAGTTGACATTATTTCCTTTAACACAGAAATATTTGAGATATCATCGAACCCCAGTGAGATTAGCCCATATCACAAAAATCCCCAAACCAGAGATGTTGGTGTGGATGGGGAGAAAAGCCTCTGGTTTCTAAGAAGAGGGAAGACGGATCCCCAGCGTCCCTGCCGACCTGACAGTAGACCATGGCAGGAGGCTGACCCTGAGCCGGATGCACAGACCTGTGCTGTGCTATGCAGCCACCCACCGTATGGCAGCCTGAATGTACAGCCGGATCTCTCCACCAACCACTTTTGCCAGGGTCTCTGCTCAGATGTGAGCTCCTTGTAAGACATGAAGCTGTCACCATTCATCTACCTGATGCTGTTGAGAGTGAGTTGGATCAAGGGTGTAGTACACCGGGAGACTGCCACCAATGTGTATCAAGGGTGCTGACATGTTCCTTTTCCATCTCGCAGTGGTTGAACTGGGGTGAAGAGGGAGAGGACAAGGTCAGTGCCTACATTCACCTTCATTCCAGCCTCTAGGGCCTCAGCTCCCATCTGCCTCTGAAAGGGGTAGAAGAAAAGCTCTAAATCAAATGACTCAAGTTTTAATATGAGCCAGAGCTATGTCCTATATATGCCAGATGACTCTGCAAAGGACCAAAAATGACTGCAAATCTTTAACTCTAACTGAAATAACATTAAGGGAGCTTCCGCATAGTGGGAAAGGGGCTTGGTATTGGGGGAGAGGAATCATGTTTGTGTCATGCTACATTGAGCTCAATTACCTGGCTACACCCATCTTCTACTTGCCCCAACAATCCATGGGGTTGTTGTAATGATAAAGTGAGATTTCATTTTATACTTTTCCCACCTTGATGGCACAGCTCTAGAAAGTCTATAGCAAAACATTCAGCTATCCAATCATGCATAAGAAGCCTAAGGCTGTGTCCTATGTTTTTAAGGGATCGCTTTTTGTGTTTTCTGAGGCAAGAAGGAGGCACGTGGAAGCTGTGAGCCGCTCAGTTCTCTGCAATCCTTGTGTTGCTGTCCAACTAAGGCTGGAAATTCTTCTTAGAAATCGAAAGAGAAACCCCAGGGCGCCCCCTGCAGGTGATGTGCAGCAATCACGGTGTGCAACCTCGTTTAGGGGTTTGGGTTTGGCACTTGGCCCGCTCCTCATCTGCAGGGGGTTTTAAGGTTCTGTGTTTTGACACTGAAATTAGAATAGCTGTAACCTTCCAGGAACGTAGGTAGGGTTCACGGCGTGGTGGGGCAGATCTTCTTGGGCTGGTGGAGAGAGGCGACAAGGTCCTGAGGACAAGCCATTCTTCCCCAGTTAACTGGTCCTCAGCAAAGCACGGCCCCTCCCCTCCACCCGGCACCACAGCCAACCCTCCCCCAGGGGTGATCGGGACCCCAAAACATATTTTCCATGCTAATTTTAATCGTTTTCATGGAGTGACAATTTCCCCAAGTACTAAGGGAAAACCACACTAAATGATTTATTCTACATATTACAAAACGCCATCTCAAATGGACACCCCTGGTGAGGGGTTAACCAAACAGCTTAGCAGAGAGCACCTCTGTGTTCCAAGCCCGCAGATGCTCCCTGGCCACAGCTTTCCCACTCTCAGCCTGGTTCCCACTATCCTCTGACCTCTAGGTCAACACCAGCTGGGTTACTATGGCTTTGTCATCTGGGGAGGTCACATTCAGGCAAGCCACATCCCCTTGTGACTAGTGCTGCATTTTTGAAAGATGAGGGAGAGAGCAAGAGATAGAGATTGACTCTCCAAATTATTTTCTCTTGCATGATTTTCTTTTCTTCCCTCTCTCTGCCTACACCACCACCCCCTAGCCCCCTTCCCTCCCCTCTCTTGCTTGCTGTCTCTGCATTCATTAGATAAAACCTGTGTCAAGGCAGAGATCATGCTATTTTGCTCATCCATGTATCCACCTAGGAGGCCCCTTTGCTCAATGACTGGTAGAAAACAACAATAAAACTAGGAAAGGCCCGTGTGGGGGTCTTTGTCTTAGCATGGCTAAATGACCACCCAGTGCTCTTTTGGGACCTCCTGAAGGGTCTCCAGGACAGGACTATCATCTCTGGTTTGGAAGGTGAAGCTAAAAAACAGGGTGGGGAGGAGTACAGAGTTGCTCCCTGCAGATCCCTGAGTGCCCTTCTACAGAGGTGGGGCTTCCAGGAACCCAAGCAAAGCACACTTTTGGATTCCCTAGCTCAGGCCACATCTGGAGAGAGGGAGAAGGTAGGCACATCTTGGGCACTCCTGGGAGCAGCAGTCTGCAAGGCCAGAAAAGAGACCACATGCCCAGCCTGGCAACAGAAATCTGCCACTATCAGGTATTTGTCCTTCAAACCCCAAGCTCAGATTGTTGAGGGAAATATGGTTCTTACCTGAGGCAAATGAAACTTGAGCAGAGAAAAAACCATGAGCCAATCTCACCACTGCTTCTGCATCCACATTCACATTATTTATTCATTCAGCGGGTGTCTGCTGAGATTCTGGTAGAGAAGGGCACAGCTGTACCATCTGGGGCATATGTTGGTTGTTGTAAGAGCTAAGAGGTATGGACCCTTTATTTTCACCCAGAGTCAAATAGACAAAGCCAACCTATTGTTCATTCAGTCCAAATGCTCTGTGGACATTTTGCCAGCTAACTGGTGTTGCTTAAAACAGAACATTTGGAAAACTGGGGAGGGAACCAGTGTTCGGACATGGAGATTGGGAGTGAATTGCCTATTTCCCACCCATCCGGCCTCCAATAAAGTATTTGCTTTTATTAATAAATTTCAATAAACAGATACGGAAGGCCTACTTAGAAGACCTATAGCCGTCTCAAGAGTCCCAGCATCCCTTTTAGAAATGTCCCAAGACTCTCTGTGCCCTGTCAATGGTCAAATGAAAAATGAATCAGAGAGAGTGACATCAAAACAAGGCCAGGTATGTCCTAACTTCCCAGCTTTCTCTTAGTTTTAGGGGGTTTCAAGGGGAGCAGCTCTCCTGCAGCCTACTTAACTCAATCCCCCGCCTCCCTCCTCTTGCTCTCTGGAACATCCAGGTTAGTCACTTGGGATCCTAAATACAAAAGACTTAAAACACAGTATCTTTTTTTTTTTTTCCAACTTGGGTTGGTGGTTAAAGGAGACAACATAGGTCAGGTTTTGTTTTGTTTCATTTTGTTTTGTCTGTTTATTTTTTTTGTGACAGAGACGTACTCTGTTGCCCCAGCTACAGTGCCATGGCCTCAGCCTAGTTCACAGCAACCTCAAAATCCTGAGCTCAAGCAATCCCAAGTACCTGGACCTACAGGCACCTGCCACAATACCCAGCTAATTTTTCTATTTTTAATAAAGATGGGATCCACTCTTGCTCAAGCTGGTCTCAAACTCCTAAGCTCAAGTGATCCTCCCACCTCAACCTCCCAGAGTGCTAGCATCACAGGCATAAGCCACCATGCCTGGCCTCACAGGTGAAGTTTTATAGCTGCTATTGTTTAAGTAGGTTACTCTAACCAGAGAAGCCAACAGAATAAGGCTTCCAGAAAAAGCTGGAAGATTCTCCCTTCTTTTGAGTCCTGGACTTTCCCTCCCTCCTGTACTTGGCCAGTCAAGGTTTGCACTCAACTGGATAAAAGCAACAACAGCCTCTATCACCATGAGGAAGCCCTGCTGAGAACGTGCCCTGCTAAGAGCCCCAGCAGCAAGCCATATGCAATCTGGTAAGTGTGCAAGACAGGGAAGCAACAAGGCTGGGAATTGCACAATTGCACCCTGGAACAGATAAGTTTGCTAGTGGGTCCTTCAAGACCAAACGCATCCATCTCAACTTGTTGAGCATTTCTTTTGAAATGTATAAAAATTATGTGTAGAACAAGACATTTTTCATTGTCACTACCAAAACAGGAACTCAGATATGACCCTGTATTTCTTCACTGACACACCTTAGAACACACTTCACTTCCTGGCGCCTTCAGCCAATCTTGGTGTATGTCACAATTGCTCCAAGCTTTCTAGAGGGGAATTTGGAAGGATATGTCAGATAGACATCTATTCTATTGCCAGTAATTTATCCAGTGCAAATCATTAAATGAAGACACTTTGCTTGTAAAAGTAACAAACTGGAAATAACCTAAACATCCAAAAGATGATTCATTTCATATGAAAGCTTGACTGGCTATAGGATGCCCAGATGAAACATTACTTCTGGGTAAGTCTGAGAGGGTGTTTCCAGCTGAGATTAGCATTTGAATCCAAGGATTTAGTAAGACAGGTGGCCTTTCCCAGTGCAGGTGGACATCAGCCAATTCCTTGAGAGCCTGAAAAGAGCAAAAAGCAAAAGAATAAGGAATTCACTTTCTTTTTCTTGGAGCCATCTCATCTCACCTTCTGCTTTCAGACAAGGATTTTTATAGCATCAGCTCTCTTGGCTCTTAGGCCTTTGGAGTCTAACTGAGTAAATATATCACTGGACTTCCTGGGTCTCCAGCTGGCAGAAAGCAGACTGTAGGTCTTTGTAGCCTCCATGATCATATTAGACAATTCTTCATTATATATATATATATATATACACTAACTAGATTTATAAATTGTATTAGTCAAGGTTTTCCAGAGAAACAGGACTAATATGACATTAGCATGCAATTAGGTGTGTATTAGTGTATTGCAAGATCAAATCTATATGAATATCCATATACACACCAAAAGGAAAATTAATTTTTTTATAACTTCCTATTTTTATGAATTTTTCCAATGAGCTAATAATTGGGGGTGAAAGAGCTATTTATATTTTAAAAATGAAACAATGTACTTCCTTCCCTAGCTTCATTTTGCCCTTCAGACTACACACTTTACTTTCTCACAGGCATACTTGTTCACGTGTTTGAGGGTTGGGATTTATTTTATTTTAAGCTATTTTATTTTCAACCCTTTTGGGGGAGAACATTGCAAATATATACAAAGTTAGAAAAGAAGGACTACGAATCCCCATGAACCTCACTCAGGCCCAGCCTTGTTTCATCAACTTTCCCTTCACCTCTCTCTGCTCGGGATTATTTTGAAGCAAATCTCAAATATCATAGTTATACACAAATGCTTCAATATACCACCACTTAACCATAATAGTGTTCTTGAAAGCATAACAATGCTGTTATTACACCTAAAATTCAACTTCAATGCTACAATGTCATGGAATACCTAGTCAATGATAAATTTCCCTGTGGCCATTTCTTACTAGTATGTTACTTCTAATCACTTGCATATGTAATTTTTTCATTTTTAAAATGGAGAGGATATTGGATAATGGAGAGTATTAATGATATATAACATATGGTCGTTAAAGAGTGTGATACAGAGTCTGGCATATTGTGAATGTCTTTGACTGGTACCATGCAGTCATTAGTGATATTACACACTTTTTCATTCCCTTGGCATTTATATGAATTGGCACTTATTTTCTAGATGTCCCCTTGCATTCTCTAGGCCTTTTTCTAGTGGGCAGCAAGGACACCAGCTTTTATCTTTCATATTCTTCCCCACATTTTCTTCAGACTGTTCCATGCTTTTTAATTTTACTTATGATTATGCAGTCAAATGTTATTCTTCCCCTTCCCCAGTTCAGATACAATACAATATAATACATTTCCATAGGAGTTTTGTGGTTTCCCATTTTTTTATTTAGTTCATATAAACTTAGAGAGCTACCTTTCAATGAGCCCTATAGTCTATTCTTTTATTTAAAAAGCAAAAATGTAATCATGCCATATTTATGAGTTTATATTTTTTATAGAATCTGTTTTTTCTTTAGAACCACTCTATAAGTTAACTCAGCTGCATAAGGTAGCCTAGGACTTACCATATTCAAAATAATTTCAATAGCCAGTTTTCATTTTATGGCTTGAAGTACATTTCACACGATGTAGTTAGTCCTTATTACCAACCTAATCAGGAAGTATTATTCCATCTGACTTCTAGAGATAAAACGTTGTGGCCCAGAGAGGTCAGGTGCCTTGCACCTCACTTCTTCAATTCCGAAGCGTTATTCTGACATCATGTTTCCCTTTTCTCAACTGCAAAGTGGAAATTCTTAGAGCATCTGCCTCACAGAGATTATAGTGCATTAATACATGGAAAGCATGGAGAAGAACAGTGCCTGGTAATTGTTAGCAATTATCATCATTATCATTAATGCAATAGTAATAAGAACAAAATAATAATTATAGCAAAAATGGGAGTATAGAATAATTATTATCGTTATAATATAATAAGTCAATGTTCATTGATGTCTTTCTAGGTGCTACTCAGCTCTTGACTTACAAGACGTGAACAGCATAGGTACCTGTGTTGTCCCCTTTTACAGATGAAGAGCCGGAGGCACAGAGTTTGACTTGCCTGAGGGGTTCGGGAATCAGCAGTTTAGCCTGTGCACTCAGCCAGCCAGTGGCAGAGTTGATGTAGGACTCCGGGAATCGCTGTGACTACAGTCCTCTCCTGTGAGTTTGTAGTGAGTTAGAGCCTGTTGGTCCCCACTTCCGCTCGGGCACAGATTGCTGCTGTCTTGGAAACTCAAAAGTTAGGAACGCAGTGACAAACTTAGACAATGTCATTATCTCAACCTTCTGCACAGCCTAGGATAAAGAAAGATATTCTTGCCCCTTAGTAGGGTACTGGTGAAACTTATTAAATGTAGAGTATCAATGTCTTTATATAGTGATTAAGAAAGAGATAGCTATGAAGGCTATCTCTCACAGTACGATCAAAATGTTTCTGATTGTATATGAAGCACATTCTGCCCTATGATTGCACC
>CAUYRH010182409.1:0-38124 GCA_963574655.1 Perodicticus potto
GCATAAACAAATGGCTGAGATGTCAGAAATCGAATTCAGAATCTGGATAGCAAATAAGATTAACAGAATGGGGGGAAAGATGGCATTAGAATTTCAAGCAGTAATCTGAAATATGTCTCAAGAATTCAATGAATTCAAAGACAAAATGACCAATGATTTTGACATATTGAGACAAGCATTTGCAGCCCTCAAATATCTGAGAAATACAGTGGAATCCCTCAGTAACAGAATGGAGCAAGAAGAAGAAAGGATTTCTGATGTTGAAGACAAAGCTTTCAAATGCTCCCAAACTTTCAAAGAAGAAGAGAAATGGAGGGCAAAAACGGACCATTCTCTCAGAGAGCTCTGAGATAATTCCAAGAAAACCAACATTCGCTTTATCCCTGAAAGCAACAAAGTGGTTTCACAAGGCACAGAGTATCTTCTTGCTGAGATTATGAAAGAGAACTTTCCAGACGTGGCACGAGATTCTGAAATTCAGATAGCAGACAGTTTCAGAACCCCAGCATGACTCAGCCCAAATAAGACCTCCCCTAGGCACATTATAATCAACTTCACTAAAGTTAACATGAAGGAGAAAAATCTGAAAACAGCCAGATGCAAGAAAATCATAACCTACAAGGGGAAGAATATTAGAATAACTGCAGATCTCTCTGATCAAACCTTTCAAGCTAGAAGAGAATGGTCATCAACTTTTAATCTCCTAAAACTTTCAACCCAGGATCCTGTATCCAGCTAAACTGAATTTCATCTATGATGGAGAAATTAAATACTTTAATGACATACACATGTTGAAGAAATTTGCCATAACTAAACCAGCTCTCCAGGATATTCTCTGACCTATCCTCCATAATGACCAGTGTAATCCTCTACCACAAAAGTAAACTCACTCAGAAACTGTTGATCAAATTCCAACTTCCACAGTGGCAAAAGGATTAAAAATGTCCACTGGACTTTCAAAAGGCTTATCAATATTCTCAATTAATGTGAATGGTTTAAATTATCCTCTAAAGAGGCATAGGTTGGCTGACTGGATACCAAAACTCAGGACAGATATCTGCTGCATACAAGAATCTCATCTTACCATAAGGTAAATACAGACTCAAGGTGAAGGGATGGTCATCTATTTTCCAGGCAAATGGAAAGCAGAAAAAAGCGGGTGTTGCATTCTTATTCACAGATACAATAGGCTTTAAACCAGCCAAAGTAAGGCATGATAAGGATGGACACTTTATATTTGTTAAAGTAATACTCAATATGATGAATCATTAATATTTATGTACCCAACAAGAATGCGCCTCAATTTATAAGAGAAACTAACAGACATGAGCAATTTGATTTCCTCCAGCTCTATAGTAGTCAGAGATTTCAACACTCCTTTAGCAGTGTTGGGCAGATCCTCCAAAAAGAAGCTAGGCAAAGAAATTTTAGATTTAAACATAGATTTAACAGACATCTACAGAACTTTGCATCCCAACAAATCTGAATCCACATTCTTCTCATCAGCCCATGGAACATACTCCAAATCGATCACATCATAGGTCAGAAGTCTAACCTCAGCCAATTAAAAAAAAATAGAAATTATTCCTGGCATCTTGTCAGACCATCATGGAATAAAAGTTGAACTCCTAACAACGGGAATCTGCATACTCATACAGAAACATGGAAGCTAAATAACCTTATGCTGAAGGGATAGATGGGTCATAGATGAGATTAAGAAGGAAATTACCAAATTTTTGGAAGAAAACCACAATGAAGACATGAATTATCAGAACCTCTGTGTTACTGCAAAGGCAGTCCTAAGTGGGAAATTCATAGCACTGCCAGCCTTCCTCAAGAGAACAGAAAGAGAGGAAGTTAACAACTTAATGGGACATCTCAAGCAACTGGAAAAGGAAGAACATTCAAATCCCAAACCCAGCAGGAGAAAAGAAATAACCAAAATTAGAGCAGAATTAAGTGAAATTGAAAACAATAGAATTATACAATAGATCAATGAATCAAAAAGTTGGTTTTTTGAAAAGGTCAACAAAATAGATAAGCTTTTAGCTAACCTAACCAGGAAAAAAAGGGTACAATCTCTAATTTTATCAATTTTCAATTTTAAAGACAAAATAACAACAGACTCCTCAGAAACTAAAAAAATCTTTAATGAATATTACAATAAACTTTACTCTCAGAAATATGAAACTCTGAAGAAAATTGACCAATACTTGGAAACACGCTACCTTCCAAGACTCAGCCAGAATGAACTGGGAATGTTGAACAGGTCTATATCAAGTTCTGAAATAGCATCAACTACACAAAATCTCCTTAAAAAGAAAAGCCCAGGACCAGATGATGTCACGTCAGAATTCTATCAAACCTTTAAAAAGGAACCTTTTCCAAAATACAGAAAAAGAAGGAATACTATCGAACCCATTCTATGAAGCAAACATCACTTCGATTCCCAAACCAGGAAAAGACAGAACAAGAAAAGAAAATTATAGACCAATATCACTAATGAATATTGATGCAAAAATATTCAACAAGATCCTAACAAACAGAATCCAGGAACACATCAAATTATACACCATGACCAAGTGGGTTTTATCCCAGGGTTTCAAGGTTGGTTCAAAGTACATAAATCTATAAATATAATTCAGCACATAAAAAAATTAAAAAAAAAAGACCATATGATTCTCTCAATTGATGCAGAAATCACTTTTGATAATATCCAGCATCCCTCCATGATCAGAACACTAAAGAAAATCATTATAGAAGGAACATTTCTTAAAGTGATAGAGAACATCTACAGCAAACCCACAGCCAATATCATATTGAATGGAGTTAAGTTGAAATCACTTCCACTCAGATCAGGAACCAAGCAAGGTTGCCCATCCACTGCTCTTTAACATTGAATGGAAGTTTTAGTCATTGCAATTAGGGAAGAAAGGCAATCAAGGCATCCATATAGGGTCAGAAGAGATCCAACTTTCACTCTTCACAGATGATATGATTGTATACCTGTAAAACACCAGGGTTCTACTACAAAACTCTTAGAAGTGATCAAGGAATATAGCAGTGTTTCAGATTACAAAATCAACACTCATAAATCTGTAGCCTTTATATATACCAACAATAGCCAAGCTGAAAAAACAATTAAGGACTCTATTCTATTCACAGTAGTGCCAAAGAAGATGAAATATTTTGGAGATTACCTAAGAAAGGACGTGAAAGATCTCTATAAAGAGAACTAAAAGAAATAGCTGAAAATGTTAACAAATAGAAAAACATACCATGCTCATGGCTGGGAAGAATCAACATTTGTTAAAATATCCATACTACCCAAAACGATATACAATTTTAATACAATCCCTATTAAAGCTTCATTGTCATACTTTAAAAATTTTGAAAAAATAATATATCATTTTATATGGAATCAGAAAAGACCTCAAATAGCCAAGACATTACTCAGAAAAAAAAAAAAAAAAAAACAAAAAAACAGAGCAGGAGAAATTACACTACCAGACCTCAGACTATACTACTATACTATAAATCGATAGTGATCAAAACAGCATGGTACTGGCACCAAAACAGAAAGGTAGATGTATGGAACAGAATAGAGACCCAAGAGATGAAGCCAGCTACCTACTGTTATTTGATCTTTGACAAGCCAATTAAAAACACTCAGTGGGGAATGATTCCCTATTTAACAAATGGTGCTGGGTGAACTGGCTGGCAACCTGTAGAAGACTGAAGCTAGACTCACACCTTTCACTATTAACTAAGATAGACTCTCACTGGATTAAAGATTTAAACTTAAGACAGGAAACTATAAAAAAACTAGAAGAAGATGCAGGGAAATCTCTTGAAGGAATTGTCCTGGGCGAATATTTTATGAGGAGGACTCCTGGGCAATTGAAGCAGCATTAAAAATACACTACTTGGACCTGATCAAACTAAAAAGCTTCTTCACAGCCAAGAACACAGTAAGTAAAGCAAGCAGACAGCCCTAAGAATGGGAGAAGATATTTGCAGGTTATGCCTCCGACAAAAGTTTAATAACCAGAATCCACAGAGAACTGAAAGGTATTAGCAAGAAAAGAACAAGTGATCCCATCTCATAGTGGGAAAGAGAATTAAAGAGAAACTTCTCTGAAGAAGACAGGTGCACTGCCTACAGACACATGAAAAACTTCTCATCATCTTTAATCATCAGAGAAATGCAAATCAAAACTACTTTGAGATATCATCTAACTCCAGTAATATTAGCCCACTTAACAAAATCCCAAAACCGGAGATGGATGTGGAGAAAAGGGAACACTGCTATATTGCTGGTGGGAATGCAAACTAATACATTCTTTTTGGAAAGATGTTTGGAGAATACTTAGAGATCTAAAAATAGTCCTGCCATTTGAACCTATAATTCCTCTACTAGGTATATATCCAGAAGATAAAAAAACACATTACAACAAAGATATTTGTAGCATAATGTTTGTTGCAGCACAATTAATAATTGCTAAGTCATGGTATAAGCCCGCATTCCCATCAACCCATTAATGGATTAATAAATTGTGGTATATGTACACCATGGAATATTATTCAGCCGTAAAGAAAGATGGAGACTTTACCTCTTTCATGTTTACATGGATGGAGCTGGAACATATTCTTCTTAGCAAAGTATCTCAAGAATGGAAGAAAAAGTATCCAGTGTACTCAGCCCTACCATGAAACTAATCTATAGCTTTCATATGAAGGTTATAACCCAATTGTAGCACAAGAATATGGGGAAAAGGGCAAGGGAGGGGAGGACTGCGGGGAGGATGGATAGAAGGAGGGATTGCTGGGATCACACCTACGATGCATCTTAGAAGGGTACAGATGAAACTTTCTAAAGGCAGAATATAATGTCTTAACAAAATAACTACAAAAATGCCACGAAGGCTACACTAACCAGTTTTATGACAATATTTCAGATTGTATGTAAAAGCAGCAAATTGTACCCCATGATTGCATTAATGTACACAGCTGATTTAATTAAAAAACAAACTATTTAAAATGAAGAGTTAATTGCAATGCTTGTGGAAATCAATATACAGGTGTTATTTGAGATTTGTTCTAGAAACCTTACATATTTCTACACACGTGATATTAAAAATGCAAATCAAAAAGAGCTATTTACATAAATTTGTAGGGTAAATGAATATCTGTAGAGTTCTCTATGACCATGAAAAATTTCATACTTAGTAGAATTCCTAGCACATAGTAGTTTTCTAGAAATGTTAGCTAAATTAACAGATATGATATTAAAATATGTGCACAGTTGTCTGAGATTGGCTATCTAAGTGATATCACTGAAATTTAATAATCCATCCATTCTTCCAGCCAATGAACATTTCCTATATGCCTCATCTATGGAAGGCACTATTTGGGGCTCTTGTTGGGAAGCAAATCCTAAAGGCATATATCTAGGCTTTTAATTAACAAAGGCATGCATCTACTTAGTTAAGGAAGATAAGATGTGTGCCAAATAAAAAGCCCTATAAAGTAGAAAAAAGCATCATGATAAAGATTGGATAAACAGCCATAGGAGTCCCAAGGCAGGCAAGATTGCTTCTGCTTCTGTCTGGCAAACTTGGCAAAGTTTCCTATTGGAGGTGGCATTGGATGAAGACTTTAAAGAATGAGAAATGTAGACAGACATGGAGGCTCAGAGAGCATTGCAGATTGAGAAATGTGCGTTAGCAAAGACACAAGGTTAGCAAGAAAACAAGAAGGCAGATTTATCCACAGACACACATGACTTGAGATGAGCAGAATAAGTATCATAAGTACCATTATTAGATACTGCAAGGTAAACATGAGTTTGGCTAGAGGGCTGTGTTAGTATACTGGCAGAAAACAAATGGTGTTTCAAATTGGGGGGAGCTGAGGAGAGTTTAATAAAGCTACTATTTACAGAGGTTTGGGAAGAGGATAGTATGGTTCTCATAATCTCTGGCAGCCATCACCACCCTCCTCTGGACCTAAAAGAGCACAAGAGGAGAGAAATCTCTCCAATCCAGAAATGAAATGAGAGGTGAGGAAGCACTTCAAAGTGAGACACAGAAAATGAAGTGTTCCTATGGAAACTCAGGAGGGTAAATAAATACCCAAGACTCATTCCCTTTCTTCTCCTAGTCTCCTGCCAGTCTGGCTGAAGCCAGAGAACTTGTGCACGTTGATGCATCCCACCCTTAGGAGCAGATGGTCATATGTCAACTGAAATGTCCACATGCCCCTAATTCTCCCCATCTCATTATAGGTACGTGCCCGTGTAATCCAGAATACATCAATCGCACAAAATCACTCTATATCATGTCTGTTTGTTTTTTCCTCGTAAATTACATTTCAATCATAGTTATTGTGTCATTAAAAATAATTACACATAAGATTAACTTGTGCATTATTGGTTACTTTGTGTGTACTTATGGACTACTCTTCAGTTATTTGAAATCTCATGGAATTTCCTACTGACAACAAAGGGGAAGTAATTATAGCCTACCATTTGGCATCATAAACATGAAGCATTTTAGATTATGAGATCATTATATGCACATGACAGCAAACAGAATGCCCTCTATAAAGATGAGGGAAACCACAAAACATCTTTTGGGAATCAGCAAGAAAAGAGAATCATCAAATTAACTAGTCATTTAATGATTTTTTTTAAATTTACATTGCAGAGCCCAGTCTTTATTCGGGTGTTTGTACATACTCTTAGGCTCTTACACATACAGGCACTCGTCTTCTGAGCACATTTTCTTCAAAGTAAATTTATTTCAGGTTAATGTGAGGGTACAAACAACTGGGTCATATTTCAAATGGTATTTTTTTCTTTTTTTTTAATTTAAATTATTTTGGGGTTGCAAATGTTTTTGGTTACCTGAATAGCTTTTGTAATGTTTGAGTCAGGACTACAAGTGTGTCAATCACCTAAATAGTGTTCACTGTATTTGTTAGGTAGGTTTTTGTTCATTCCCTATTCCTCTCTCTCCTACTTTCCACTGAATTTTACTTCCCTCTGTGCACTTCTCTGCCTACATGTAGTTCAAATTTATTATAGAGTACATGTGGTGTTTTTTTTTTTTTTTCATTCTTGAGATACTTCACTTAGAATAATGTTCTCAAGTTCCATCCAAATTGTTCCAAAATGCATTAGTTCATCCTTTTTATGGCTGTGTAGTATTCCCTGGTATACACTGCATTTTGTTATTTCACTCATGAATTGAGGGACACTTGGGTTGATTCCGTATGTTTGCAATTGTAAATTGTGCTACAATAAACATTTAAGTCCACATGCACTTTTTGGTAAAATTTTTTCATTGGGTGTGTACCCATTAGTGGGACTGTAGGATCCAATAGTACATCCACTTTTAGGTCTATGAGGAATCTCCCAACTGTTTTCCATGGAGACTGTACTAATTTTCTTTCCCACTAACAGTGTACATGCATTCCATTTTCACTGAACCCATGCCAGCATCTATTGTTTTGGGACTTTTTATAAAATGAAATTCTAACTGGGGTAAGATAATATTTCATCGTGCTTTTCATATACATTTCTGTGATGATTAGTGATATTGGGAATTTTTCATATGTTTATTGGCCATTTGTGTATCTTCTTTTGAAAAGATTCTGCTCACATCTTTTGCCCACTTTTTAAATGGGATTATTTGATTTTTCCTTGCTGAGTTGCTTGAGTTCTTTGTAGATTCTGGATATTAGCCCTTTATTGGATGTATAGCTTGTGAATGTTCTCCCATTCTGTGGGTTGTCTATTTGCTCTGTTGATAGCTTTGCAGAAGCTTTTTAATTTAAACAAGACCTATTTATTTATTTTGTTGTTGCAATAATTGCCACTGGGTCTTAGTCATAAATTATTGCCTAGGCTTATATCTAGAAGATATGTTTTCTCTATTTTCTTCAATATTATGTATGGTTTCATGTTATATATTTAAATATTTTATTCATCTTGAATTAACTTTTATGAGTATTAAGAGATTGGGGTCCTGTTTCATTCTTCTGCATGTGGCTATCCAATTTTCCCAAATCATTTATTGAATATGGCATATTCAAAAATATTCAATATTAAATGTGTATTGAATTCAGTGTATGTTTGCTTTCTCAAAGATCAGTTGGCTATATGTGGATTTTTTATATCTGGATTCTCTGCTAATGATTTCTGATAGTATTAAAGATGCAATCTATGCTTTTGACATTTAAGAACTGTTTTTCTTAGGGCAATTCATTTCCTTTGAATGGGACTTTTGGTGGCTATCATCTTAGTGATGTCATATTCCTTTCCTCTACCTCCTTTCAATGACCAACTTTACTAACCAACTTACTGAGGGAGGCCCATGACCCAGGCTGAGCCAATCATATAATGTTCCATAGTGACCTTGTTGCCTGGGTATTTTCTTTTCAAGAATGGGCAGGAAAAAAAGTATTTTTACCACTCTCCATTGGATATAAATCATATGAATATGACTGCAGACCTGCTGAGTTGGTTGCCTTCCTGCAACTCATCTTCAGATTCTATGAACCACATAAATCTCCTTACTATTCTATTTTATTTAATGTGTTTTGAGCCCTACCTAATACTGAACAGATGCTGCCAGGTCGGTGCCAGGCTTTGGCCTTTGCACTTATTCTCTGTGCTTAGAATGCTCTTTTCTTAAGAAACTTCATGGCTCCTGCTCTCACTTCCTTCAGGTCTGGACTCAAATATTCATCTTCCCATTGAGGTCTGCCTTGTCCATTCTATCTAAACCATTCTCAACACACTTCATCACTCTTCCCTTATTAATATCTAATATGCCATATATTTTACTTAATGATCCTATTAATCATCTCTCTCCTTAAATAGAATGTAGGTAGAGAGTTTTGACAGCTCTGTCCACTGTGTATTTCCAATATGTAGAAAATACATATACATAGGTATCATGAACTAATAAATATGTTTTAAATAAGAGAACAAATTAATATTAAACACATCCTGTGTGCCAAAACCTGTGCTTAGATCTTAAAGTGTGGAATTTCATGTAGTTCATAGATTCTTTTAGGTTAATATCATGGAAGCATTGCATCAAAATGATATGTTCTCATAAAGACTGTCACTTCCATGAGGGAAAAAGTTATGGCACCTTTTTCTACACTGATTCCCATTTCCTAGTGTATTATCTAGAACCTGTAACATATGTAAATATGCCTAGATGTAGGAAGACAAAATATACTCCAAATCTTCAATATAGCCATGCTTCCCATTCAGTCATGTGTTTGTTATAACCTCATGAATTTTGGAAGCAATATAGTGCCACGGTTTCCTTTTGGGGTTGTCTATTAGATAGCTTTGAGAAAAATGGGTCATCTATTCTTAGCCATTGCATTGGACCAACTGCTCTTTCTGCCTGTCTTATTCTTTTTGTCTTCTGCTCTTTCTACCTGTCTTGTTCTTTTTGTCTTTTCTCCCCTATTCCTAAATTATATTATTGCGTCCTTGTAAGCCACATTGAACCCTTTCTGGAACAAGGCAGAAAATAAATTAATTCACAGATTCATTTAATTCTCACAGCCAGTCATTGGGTTGGGTATTAGTTCCCTCATTACATGGGAGAGGAAACTGAGCCTGAGAGATGTTAAGCAATTTTTCATAGTTTCACAATTGATAAGTGTAAGAGTCAGGATTCAGACCCAAGATAATCAGTCTCATTCATTCATTCATTCATTCATTCTTGCTACTAATATTTACCAAGTGCCTGCTATGCACCAATCACCGCACCTGACATGGATAAAATGAAGTTCTGCTCTAAAGCAGCCACATTCCATTGGGGAAAAAGTCCAGCAAGTAAGAAACTGTGTTCCTACATCATAATAAAAGCATAGAGAGGGCCTTAGAGGTGCACAGGGACCAAGATGAAAATGTATAACTTGATGCATCCCTTGACACCAGAGTGCCTCCATACCTAGGCCTGGTTCTGGCTTCAGTCTCCAGGAAGCACTTGATGTCTGTGTGTGGGATCTCTTCATCTCAACCATGAGCTGGGCTGTTGGCTCCTGCCTTCCCAAAGACTCTACTCTCAGGATTCCCATTCCCTTACCATAGACCTCAGAACTAAGCCATGTTATTCATTAGGGCTTTGTGCTTTTTCATTTCTAATGATGTTAATTGTCTTGTTATCTGCTTCTTTGTAATACTAAAGTCTTTTAATATTTCATTTTCATTTTCAGAGGGAGAAAACTCCTTTTTCCACAGAATCATTACAGTCTCTCTACTTTGTATTAAAGGAAAGGGAAGCAAAGAAATTGCCCCCATTTCATGGAGGCCCCTGATATACCTTCAGTGTATGATGCACTCTCTTGGTAACAAGCTTGCTAAAACCCTAGGGATGCTGAAGTCCAACCCCTCATTTGTGACATAAGAAAGTTGACATCTGGGTAACAGGAGTCACTGACCTGGAGTATTTTGACTGGTGCTTTCCACCCAGCAGCCTAATTTCCCTCAAATTTCAGGGCTCAGCAGACCTGCTCTCTCTAGTTCCTGTGTCTGCTGTGATCACTGTCTTGCACAGGTCACTCTTTTCTTCTTGTATCTTACTAGGCATATAGGGATGTCTGAAATTCTAGTAACACCCTAATTTTATTTCATTTCATTTATTTATTTATTTTGTTGTTGGAGATTCATTGAGGGTACACAGAACCAGGTTACCTTGATTGCTTTTGTTAGATAAGGACACTCTTATAATTGTGTCCCATCCCCAAGAGGTGTACCACACTCCTTGTCCTCCCACCCCCTCCTTCCTAACCTTTTTCAGCTCTCCCTATCCCCCACTGTATTTTATGACATTAATTAATTGTCCTCATATCAGAATTGAGTACATAAGACTTTGCTTTCTCCATTCTTGTGATGCTTTACTAAGAATAATGTGTTCTACATCCATCCAGGTTAACATAAATGATATAAAGGCTCCACCTTTTTAGTGGCTGAATAGTATTCCATGGTGTACATATACCACTGCTTGTTAATCCATTCCTGGGTTGGTGGGCATTTAGGCTGTTTCCACATTTGGTGATTGTAAATTGAGCTGCAATAAACAGTCTAGTGCAAGGGTCCCTGTGGTAAAAGTAGTTTTATTTCTTCTGGGTAGAGGCCCAGCAGGGGATTATAGGATCAAATGGAAGGTCTAGCTTGAGTTCTTTGAGGGTTCTCCATACTTCCTTCTAAAAAGGTTATATTAGTTTGCAGTCCCACCAGCAGTGCAAAAGTATTCCCTAATCTCCACATCCATGCCAGCATCTGCAGTTTTGAGGGGGGATGTGGGCCATTCTCTCTGGGGTTAGATGATATCTCAGGGTGGTTTTGATTTTCATTTCTCTAATAATTAGGGATGCTGAGCAGCTTTTTATATGTTTTTTAGCAATTTGTCTGTCTTCTTTTGAGAAGGTTCTATTCATCTCTCTTGCCAGTGTTATAAGGGATTGTTGGCTCTTTTCATGTTTATTAATTTGAGTTCTCTGTAGATCCTAATTATCAAAGTTTTGTCTGATTCAAAATAATGAAATATCCTTTCCCAGTGTGTAGGTTGTCTATTTGCTTTTGTCATTGTCTCTTTAGGTTTAAAGAAGCTTTTCAGTTTCATTAAGTCTCATTTGTTTGTTTTTGTTGTTATTGCAATTGTCACGGAAGTCTTCCTCATGGAATCTTTTCCCAGGTGGATAGCTTCCAGTGTTTTCCCCACACATTTTTTGAGGATTTTAATTGTTTCATGGCTTAGATTTAGGTCTTTTATCCATCTTGTATGAATTTTTGTGAGTGGAGGAAGGTGCAGGTCCAGTTTCAGTCTGTACATGTGGATATCCAGTTCTCCCAGTACCATTTGTTGAATGGAGAGCCTTTCCCCTAGTGCATGTTCTTGTTTGGTTTATCAAAGATACAGGTGGAAAGCCTATAAGTAAACCTTTAAACAGTTCCATTCTGAGAGAATAAGTTTAAAGTTCTATGTGAGTAAGGAAGGAAAAAACCTGGATAGAACTCCATATGTGTCTAAAAGTCCTAGTTGCATAAAGTGATGAAGGCCTGGCTTTGTGGAGGCAGGCCTGCAGGCAGAATATCAGACTACTCCCTAAGATGAATAACTGCTTCCAATCAGCTCATTCCCCCCAGAACCTTGTTTTGTGGTTTTGTTTTAATTATATGGTACAAGAACAGTTTTAGATAAGGTTAGTAGAATAGTTATCCATTAATCAGTAGACTCAGTGGCACCAAGCAGCATGAAGCCTGTGTCATGGGATTTGAGTCATAAGATTATTGATTAATAGTGTGTATGTGCAAAATTGACTATATAAGTTGTGATAAAATAAAAAAAAATTCACTGCTTGCCAGAAAGAGTGAGTAGCCTCCTTGTTCTCCGACATTTCACTGCAGGTCTTATGCTCTGCTGCGCTGTGTCTTGCATAAATTCAATCAACATTTCTGGTGTAGTCAGGTAGGAGGAGCTTCGCGAGGACACAACAGGCCTGGTTCCTTGAGATCGCTTTCCTGCTTGAACAGCTGACAGCTTAAGGTAAGCCGGGCACTTTGAAAGTGAAAGGGCGGTTGTCGCACCATAATTATGTGAGACCTTTCAGCAATAGAATAAGGAATAACGGAATTCTCAGTCTTTGTAAGATCAAGATGAGGCTTTGCTAAAAACCATGTTGAAGTCAACAGATACCATGGTTAAGACAAAAATTTTGCTGGGTTTTTTTCAGGTGGTAGCTAAGCATTACTACTGGTTTGTCCCTGAAAAGAAAAATCAGCTAAATTTAAAAGATTGGAGAAGTGTTGGTAAGGCTCTTAGACACACACACCAGAGGGGGAAATGCATAAGTCAAGAAATTTGGGCTGCCTATCACTTGGTAACTGTGGCATTGGAACCTTTACAAACTAATTCTGATGTAGAATGTGCTGAAGATATTCCTCCCCTGCTCCCTGAGGAGGGACCGGAGAATGAGGAACCTGTGTATGATGAACCTACACAAAATCCAGAGGTTAAGGAAGAGTCAGAGAAAGATCAAAGTGCAAGTGACTCAGATTGTACTATTAGTAATTTTTCTGATAGTGAGGATATGCCTGAAATTAAGAAAATGTTGACCCAGTGTTGCCAGGTCATTGAGAAACGTTATTCTAAACCTCCCCAAAATAAGTATTTTCTGACTTTACAAAATCAACCTTTAACTCCCACCACTCCTACAGGTTGTTATTCAGTGTGGCCAAATCCTCCAGATCCTCAGTTTGTTACAAAAATTCATTTTACTTTTGATCCGGCAACTTTTAACATTGTACAGAATGCCAAGTCTTCTCAGGCACAGCCCCGAGCTTCTAATAATCCTCTGGCTGGTGCTTCTGCTTTCCCAATATTTCAGGAAATACAGGAAAATGGACAAGTTCATAATGGCCATGTTGCTATTGAAATAAAAGTTTTTAGAATATAAAAAGATGCTGTTCTTGCTTATGGCCCTAACTCACCATATGTTATGGGAATTTTAAGATCTTATTGTAGCAACCGTCTCCTTATTTTTGTAGATTGGGATACTTTAGCCCAGACAACTTTGAGTCCCAGACAATATATCCAATTAAAATCTTGGTGGATGGAGGAAGCGAAAAAACAGGCTCACTGTAATAGACAAGAAAATCCTCGGACCTTCGATTTTGATCAATTAACCAGAACTGGAAATTATGAAAGTGTAAATGCTCAGATACAGTTTCCCAATGAATTATTGCTTCAAATTTGAGACAATTTTCTCACTGCATGACAGCACATCGATGAAAAAGGGCCTATTAGACAATTATTTCACAAAAGTGTTTCAAGGAAATAATTAATCATATACTGAATTCATTGTTCATTTATGATCTGCCATTGAGAGATCAGTGCCTGGAAAAGATGCTCAAAAAATGCTATTACTGAAATTAGCTTTTGAGAATGCTAATGTTGATTGCAAGTAGGCCAGGGTAGGTTTAAAAAATCAAGATTTGCTCGTTACCATTGCGCAGTATATTCGCGCTTGTCAGGAAGTGGGATCAGGTACATTTCAAGCTAATCTATTAGCATCAGCTTTACAAACTGGCCATGCTAAACCCAAGTGCTATAATTGTGCAAAAACTGTTCACCTTAGAAAGGAATGTAGAAAGGGCAAAACTGAAACTAAAATGGGGGCTAAGCTGCTGGGTTTATGTCGCCAGTGTGGCAAAGGTAAACACTGGACTAATGAATGCCGTTCAGTTAAAGACAAAGATGGCAATATTTTACCTTCTACCCAGAACCAGGGAAACTCCAATGCAGGGCTAGCTTGAAGTCCCCAGAAAAACAATTCAAGCCTTCTCCTCCAGCAGTTCCCAGTGGACAATGGCCAAGCCCATGCACAAATGAATCAGAACTAAGTTCAGAAAATAAAATACATGTCCAGGATTTATTTCATGCCACTCTAGGAAGTACAGCTTTAGATCTTCCTATATTAATAGATGTTAACCTTAACAGTGGAGAATCTCCTAAAAAATTACCTACTGGTGTTTATGGTCCCATACCTTCAGGGACTGTAGGATTGATATTAGAAAGAAGCAGCTTTACTATGGAAGGACTTTGTGTTCACCCAGGGATAATTGATGAGGATTATAAAGGTGAAATTTTAATAATGGCTTCAGCCACAAAAATTATCCAATTGTCCACAGGGTATCATGTGGCTCAAATATTAAGTTTACCTTATCATAAGGGCAAAACAGCTCCCATTATAGGGAAAGTGGTTTTGGAAGCACAGGAAAATATGTTTTTTGGCATACTTTCCTGAATGATGCTCACCCTCAATGTAAAGTAACTTTTACAAATGATATTCAAATTGAAGGGCTAGTAGATACAGGAGCAGATGTTTCCTTTATTCCTTCTCATATGTGGCCTAAATACTGGCCAAAAACAAGTGAAAGTCATTTTCATTGGAATTGGAACAATGACTAATATTGAACAAAGTTCTTTTGAATTAACATGTCAAGGACCTGAAGGACAGGCAGCTCAGATCCACCCCTACATTGCACCCATAGCACTTATTTTGTGGGGCCGAGATTTGTTACAGCAATGGGGAGCAATGCTTACTATCCCCACAATTTCAAAAGCTGCTAAAAATATAATGTTTAACATGGGCTATTATCCAACTCAGCCCAGTCCTTCTAGAGAACCTGAAGTAACTCAAATTGGCCATGATAAAACAGGCCTAGGGCTTCCTTCCTTATCAGAGGATTTTTCCTAGGAACCTCTGCTCAGCACTTTACCCTTTCCCTTGCAATGGAAAACAGATAAACCAGTTTGGGTGGAGCACCCTTTCTCTTGCAATGGAAAACAGATAAGCCCGTTTCCCTTGCTCTGGAAAAATTAGAAGCACTACATCAATTAATTGATGAGCAATTACAAGCTGGTCACAACAAACATTCAACCAGCCCATGGAACTCCCTGATATTCATAATTAAAAAGAAATCAGGAAAACGGGGAATTTTAATGGATTTAAGAAAAAGTGATGCAGTTATCCAGCCAATGGGTTCTTTGCAACCCAGGATTCCTAATCCTACTTTAATACCAAAACATTATCCCAAATTTATTATTGATTTAAAGAATTGCTTTTTTACCGTTCATTTACAATGTAAGGACATGGAGTGCTTTGCTTTTACCATCCCTTCCTTAAACAATGAAAAGCCTACTAGAAGATTTCAGTGGAAAGTGCTGCCTCAAGGTATGCTTAATAGCCCAACCTAGTGTCAATTTTTTATAGATAAACCTTTAGAAGAACTTAGGAAAGCCTTTCCAGAAAGTATGTGCTTACATTATATGGATGATATTTTATTAGCTCATCCATGTTCTAACAAATTACAAAACTTACATCAATTGGCATGTCTTAAATTTAAAGAATATGGTCTTCAATTAGCAAAAGATAAAGTTCAAACTCAGGAACCTGGGGAATATTTAGGATATCATATTACTACTCAAAATACTATTCCTCAGAGAGTTCAAATTAGAAGAGATTCCCTTAGAACTTTAAATAATTTTTAAAAATTATTAGGAGATATTAATTGGATAAGACCAAACTTAGGAATTCCTACTTATTTGCTTACAAATTTATTTTCCATTTTGGAAGGGGATCCTAATCTCCATAGCCCTAGATAGCTTATTCTAGAAGCTTAAAAAGAATTGCAATGGATTGAGGAACATATTCAGGATGCTCAGTTAAATCGAATTTCTCAATTTGATAATTTCTACATTTATGTTTTTCCATCTATGCACTCTCCTACAGGATTGATTGAGCAAGAAACAGCTTTTGTTGAATGGTGCTTTTAACCAAATAAAGCATCTAAAACGATGGAAACATATGTTCAAAAAAATGGCTCTTATAATTTTAAAGGGAAGACAGCAATTAAGACATTAATAGTTGGGAGAGATCCTGAAAAAATCATTGTTCCTTTAACTAATAGTCAAGTTTCTGATTTGCTTATGTTAAATGTATATTGGCAAATTACATTATCAGATTTTATTGAAGTAATAGATAATCATTACCCTCCAGATAAAAGAATTCAATTCCTTAAAAATGCTTCTTGGATTTTACCTAAAATAGTAAAATTAGAACCCATTCTATAAGCAGAAACACTTTATATGGATGCAAATAAAATGAGACTATCTGTATATTTAGATCCTAATACTCATAAAATGCAACAGTCCCCTTATTCTTCTGTACAAAAGGCAGAATTATTTGCTATTATATTACTTTTAACAGACTATCCTAACCAAGCAATTAACATTATCAGCGACTCTAAATATTCTACTCATGTAGTTCAAATTATTGAAACTGTTACTTTACCATCTAGTACACAATAACTTGTATTATTTTCTTCTCTTCAGCAATTAATTAGAAATAGATCACACCCTGTGTATATTACTCATATAAGACCTCATTCCAATTTACCAGGACCTATTTCATTGGGAAATCAAACTATTGATGAATTAATAGGTTCATTTTTATCTGCTCAACTTGAGCATGCTTTACATCATACCAATGCTTAAGTAAAAAGAAAATATGACATTTCTTGGCATACTGCCAGAGTTATAATATGCTCTTGCCCTATTTGCCAACCTTTAACAGCTCAACATTTACCTATGGGTGTTAATCCTAGAGGACTGTTATCTAATCAATTATGGCAAATGGATGTCACCCAATTCCAAGAATTTGGAAAATTAAAATATATTCACCGTTCTGTAAATACTTATTCTCATTTTTCATGGCTTCAGCAATGATATCTGAAAAGGCTGATGCTGTACTTTCTCTTCTATTGGAAGCCTTTTCAGTCATGGGCAAACCTCAAACTCTAAAAATAGATAATGATTCTGCCTATATTTCCAATAAATGTCAAGCCTTTTTAAAATTACATAATATAAAGCATATTACTGGCATTCTTGGTAGTAGTACAGGACAAGCCATCATTGAAAGACAAAATTGAACTCTAAAGGAGATGCTTCTTAAACAAAAAAAGGGGGTGAACAATATAATGTCACCCCAAGAAATAGATTATATTCAGCTCTTTTTACCTTAAATTTTTTGAATATGTCAACAGAAGATTAAGTGGTTGTAAGATGTTAGTTTCATTTCCTGGTTTTCTATTTGGTTCCAAATGTCTATATCTCTATTTTTCTGTCAATACCATGCAGTTTTGATCACTATGGCCTTGTAGGATAGCCTAAAGGCTGGTAGGCTGATGCCCCTGGGCTTTGTTTTTATTACTAAGAATTGCCTTGGCTATATGGTTTTTTTTTTTCTGGTTCCATATAAAATGAAGAATTATTTTTTCCAAGTCTTGAAAGTTTGATATTGGCATTTTAATAGGTATTGCATTGAATCTTCAGATTACTTTGGGACATATAGACATGTTAACAATGTTGATTCTTCCTAGCCATGATCATGGAATGTTCTTCCATTTGTTAATATCTTCTGCTATTTCTTTTCTTATGCATTCGTAGTTTTCTGTATAAAGCCCCTTTACTTCTTTTGTGAGGTGTATTAGTAGGCATTTAATTTTCTTTGAAGCTACTGAGAAGGGTATTGGTCACACCCTTATTTTATTTCCTTTGCGATCACAAAGGTACCTTTGGGACTTTTTGGAAGAAAGCAATGGGAATGGAATAATTTAAAGCAACCCACTGAAAAGCCCAGTGAGAATTCTTTGGGCTGGTGAATAAATGTGGCACCCCAGATAAGGCAACACACCATGTACAGAGCCACACAGCCCACAACTCCTTCCCATTCTCTACTGAGCCTTAAGATTCACAAGACTAACTTGCTGGGCAACCCCACATTCCTTTTTTCTACTAAAAGGAGTGCTTCACCAAACCAAAAGGCAAAAGTTCATACACTTGTCTTATCTCAATATTGAATTTGTTTCCAAGTGAGTGTACTATAATTCCTAATCACTTTTATTCTGATTGGTAGCTTTACTTAGAAAAGGTGCATGGTATGCCTGAAATTGAACAGAAGTTAAGGGGGACAGTGAGGCTTCATCCCAGGCATGAGCTTACTTTCTCTCACTATACCATTAAGAGAGGGAAAGGAGAGTCTAGTGAAATGGTAGCCGCCTTCTCATGTTGTTGATTTAATCTCTACTTAAGTTGTCCCTACTTAAGTTTCCCTCAACTTCAGGTTCCTCATCTATTAAAAAAAATGGAGGAACATAATGTATTCTCTGCTTACTTTACACTAAACATAAAGTCAGAGATTAAATGGGAAAATGCCTTGTTTATTTTAAAAATAACTTTAATCTATTAATTCAAAATGCACACTCATTTTTTTACTAGAAAGGGAAGGATCTAATATTTTAAATCATACATTGGACCTCAAAAATCTGACAGCTGGAACTTTGGGAACAGATTAGAGCCCAGAATCAAAGATAAATGGAAAGTATTTACAAGCTACATGATCTGGAAAATGGGAAGAGAGTTAATTCTTAAAGAGGGAAGGAAAAAATTGACTGAATAATTACAAAACAAATAACACATTAACATTCTGAGCACACCACTGAGAACAGGCACACTGGGAGATTCATTGCAGAATTATTTTTTTTCCTTTAACACAGCCTCAGTGGACAGATGTGAAGGGGAAAGGTCAAGCTGTTAAAGAAGGCAGCAGAACTACTGAATAGGAAAAACACAAACAAAAACAAAATTAGGTTATTTTGCATTACAAATTCACAGTTGTAGGATTCCAGATGTGGGATCAAACTGATGATGGCAGAATGGACTTGTTGGGGAGGATAAAAGAGAACAAAGATTAAAAAGAGTCCAGAGCAAAGCAGTGGGAGTAGTGGTTAAAAGCAAGGATTCAGTTGTGGAATTCTGCTGCAAGACTGCCTGGGTTTGATACTCAGTTTTTGCAACTGTGTGACTTTCACCAAGTAGCATCAATTCCCTGGGCTCAGCTTTTTTATCTGTAAACTGAGGATAATTACATCACCTTTCTCATTGAATTGTTAACTGAGTTAATACTGTTAGAAGAGATAGAATAATTTGAAGATACAAATGACACATTAATAGTTTCGGCTCGTCACATAGAATAGGGACACTGGTAGATTTACTGGAGTGTTATTTTTTTTCCTTTTAACACAGCCTCCATGGACAGATGTGAATAGGGAAATGTCAGATTGTTAAGAGACACAGCAGAGCTACTGAACAGAAAAACACAAACAAAACCAAAATTACATTATTTATCATTGCAGATTCAGTCACATGATTACAGGTAAATTGCTTAGAACAGTTCCTGGCACATCTTAAACACATAAGCATGTTAATTCTTATTGTTCATGTGTGAAGGAAATTTAAAGCTATCAAAAGCCCTGTCAAATAGGAGAGGGTAATGAGAAAAATAAATTGGTATAGGCTAACCTCACTGATGAAGTCACACTCACCTTCTGGTTTGCACCAGGTAATCAAGGAATGAATTCCAAGGAGATGAAAGAGTGGAGAAAAACAGAAATGGAGAATATGAGGGAAAAAGGAAAAGTTACCTAATAAAAATAAGAATGGGCACCAGCATATTCTTCTTTATTTCTCCTAAACCCTGAACAGTGATTACTTTCTGAAGGAAATATAGGGAGTCCCAAAAGTCACTCTACATTGGAAAATTAACAAACTCATATTACATTATATATATACATAGTTTATATTTTTTATATTTTTATATTTATACATCAACACATAGAGAAATATTTTGTAAATATTTTATAAAATTTTGTAATGAACATTTTGTATATAAAAGGACATTTAACACAATTTCCTATTTTCTCTATGTATGTATGACCTTTGGAACACCCTGTATTTTAAAGAGGAAAGAAGGAAGGGAAGGAGGAGAAAGAAAGATGAAACACATGATTAGGCTGTGTGGCCTTAGGCAAGGTACTTATATTCTCTGAGACTATTTACTCTTCCATAAAATGGATTCTAGTTAGTTCATAAAATTTTGTGAGGTGGCAATTAAATAACTACTTAAAGGCATTCAGAAGGCTGCCAGGAAGTTATTCATTACACAGCAATTGTCTGTGTAATTAATTATTTTTGACCCCCCAAATATGCTTAGGATTCATGGTATTGAATAGGAAAAGTGTTAAAAGTCTCAGAACAACCCAATGAAGAGAGTAAGAGAGCTCAGGGGCATCAAAGATTTGTCCATAACCTGTCAGCAAATGAGCAGCAAAACTAGGGTTCTAATCTAGCCCTTTCAGGTTCCCAAGTCCTATGCTCCATCTCCTTCTCATGAATCCCCGAGTGTAAATCACTTTCATTCTGCTGCATAGCACATCACATAACAGCCCAAATAGAACTTGTGCATGCAGTAAGAAAATACAGCATTTTCCCTAAACCCAAGTTTTTATTGTAAAGGTGAATTTGAACAGTTAATAAAAGTTAAAGTAGTCATGTGTTATTATATGTGAGGTACTTTACATATATCATCACCATTGTTACCACCAGCATTATCATCGTCATTATTTTATTGATTGCCTACTGTGCATATGGTACTGTGCTTAATGTTTTATATCTGTGCTTCTCAAACTTTAAACTGAATAAGAAGCACTTGGAGATCTTGTTAAACTGCTGAGTCTGATTCAGGTCTGGGGACAGGCTGAGATTCTGGATTTTTAACCAGCATCCAGGTGACATTAATATAGCTGTTTTTGAAAATCTTATTCATAGTAGCAAGATTTTATAGGCTCTTCTTCCTCACATTAATCCTGTTATATGAATTTTATAAGAAATTTTATGTCCATTTTAGTGTTTAAGGAACTGAGCGCAACAAATTATGTGCCCCGACTCAGGATATAGTGAACCACAATTCAAGCTGCCGTCTTCTGGGTCCAGTGTTCCTCAGTTATCTCTCTCAAATACATTGTAGAGTATATTTAATCTAATTTGTTATTTAGCTCTTTAAAACATTCACATTTATTTCAGAAACAGTTTATATCAGCTATGTGTTTACATATATAAAAAAACTAATTGGATATCAAGAGATGATAAATATATATCCTTGTCCTCTATAAAACCAGTAAAGTAGAAAGAGAAATAAACAAGCACTTAAAATATAATATGAAGATAATCGGTACTGGCAAGTGTATAGGGAAATCAAGAGAATTCACAATTGCATGAGAATTTTACCTGGTACAGTGTTTCTGATGGGTAAGGTGGTTTTATGCCAAAATAAAAAATTGAGTATTGATTGATACAGAATTTTATTTCTGGACATTTTTCCTGGAAAAAATAAACAGGTGAAAAAAGATGTGTGAGATATATATGTTTATATATGTGAATGTTCATTGCAGTATTCAGAATAGATAATTGAACAATTGAATAATTAAATTCAATAGCCACTGAAGGAAATTAGCTAAATAATTGTGCACCCAGACAGTGGATGACTATAAATCTATTTAGAATAAACTAAATCTATATGAATTGACATGAATAATTATCCATGGTATGAATTTTTGTGAGAAAATAGTAGGTTACTTACTGGTATATTAGGTACAATTCCACATGTCATGAATGTTCTAATAACTGGTAAAATGAGAATATATAAAGTATGCTCTATATATGTGGTACTTGTTGGGGTGGAATGAATGAGAACGCTTTCACTTTCTCCTTTATGTAGTTCTATTCAGGATTGTTACTGAGAGGATATATGATTTTCTAATCGACAATGACTACAAGGATATTATCACTATAGAATTAAACATCCACCGTCAGAAATATTATAACACAGGGTGTGCAGAGTGTTCCTGCCAATGAGAGGCAGGGACTGCCTGACCAGTTTGGGGGAGCTCTGCTGAGAAGTAACATGCCAAGTGGAGCTGGTTGAGAAGGATTTCTTGAGAATGTGAAGAGAGAAAAAAACACCCAAGATTGGAGATACAAGTTAGGGAAGTCACTGTGGCTTAGTGACAGCAGAATAAGTAGATTAGAGTTCTTTCTCCACTCGGGGAGCTCCAAATCAATGTGAGAAGACAGTGAGCACATAAAAAAATTCAAAATTCAAAACAGGAAGAATTAGGAATTTACAGGGATGTTGCAGAGTAGGATAAGAAATTTCCCGGGTAGGAGGGCTTTGATTCATTTCTTCATCTACCAAATATGAAAATGGATATACTTTGTAAGACATTTGTGAGGATATGAAATAGTACATGTAATTAAATAGAAAAAAATTAATCTTTTTGGAGGATAACATAAGAATTACCTTGGGAAGAGGGCCTCTTTTGTTTAGAAATTGCCATCATTAGACCACTTAAAGTGGGCTTCAAGGCTTTTAGAGAAGGAAAGGAAACCATTTTCAACTAAGGAAAGAAATTTGTTGCTGAGAAGGAGAGAAAAGAGAAGAGCAATGTAATAGTGGAAGAACAAAGATGTCATGGTCTTTGTTGTGACACCCCAACATTCTCCATAAAGTTCTTATATTCATCATTTGTGTAGAATGAGTTTTTTTTTTTTTTTTTTTTTTTTGTGGAGAGGGGGAGAAAGAAGACTAATTTTTTTTTTTTTTTTAAAGAGACAGAGTCTCACTTTGTAGAGACCCTCGGTAGAGTACTGTGGTGTCACAGCTCACAGCAACTTCCAGCTCTTGGGCTTAGGTGATTCTCTTGCCTCAGCCTCCTGAGTAGCTGGGACTACAGGCACCCAACACAATGCCTGGCTATTTTTTTTGTTTCAGATTGGCCAGGGCCAGGTTTGAACCCATCACCCTCGGGATATGGGGCCAGCACCCTGCTCACTGAGCCACAGGCACCACTCAGAAGACTAAATTTGACTTGAGACATTACAAAGAAAACCCCCAAGGAAATTCAGGCTCAGGTTTCCTGAGCTCAGTAATGAGGCATGTAGAGAGGGATGAAAAAGGTTCATAGGATTTCTCTCATTAAGGACTTGGTTATTCCAAAGCCATAAAATTAGGGGGATTTTAAAATATAGGGATGCCCCAGTTAGCATCAGGAGTATATAGGGTATAAAACTAAGTACAATGCCTGGTGCATAAAAATTAATTGCTCAAAAAATTATAGCATAATTTTTAACAACATAAACATTATTTTATTTTAAAGTGTCTATGCATTTATATGTATATAATATCATTTAATCTTCAGAAGAATTTCCTTTGGCATATTTAAGGCAAATATTTTTCTCAATCTGTTGTTTCCCTTTTCATTTTACTTGTGATGCTTTTTTCACTGTGCATACATTTTAAAATTGTATGTAATTGAAAATGTCAATCTTTTTCTTTGTGATTTCTTCTGTTGCTTCAAATCTTTAAAAAGCTTCCAAGAAACTGGTAAGTCCTCAATTTTATTTTGCACTAATTATCAGATGGTTTTATTTTTATATTATTTTCTTTTGAAAATTTTAACTCTACTCAGTATATTCATAGAGACAAATATAGTGAAAAAGGGAGAGATTCCATTAGTGAACTTTTAAGAAATTTTACATTAGCTAGGTGATTTACATGTCACAGATATGTGGGTGTTTATGTGTATGTAACCCCAATGACTTTATTGGGTAGCTTTTACTATAACCATTTAACAGAAAATATTGCCAATGTTTACTTAGTCCTCATCTCTTGCAAGACTTTTTTTTTTCACCACTTTGGCATTCACCTTCATGACAGACCTTTCACAGAGATATATTCATTTTACATGTGAGGAAACTAAGGCATAGAGCAGCTAAATCACATAGCCAAGGTCATGGTTGTAGGAGGTTATAGTGTGGAGATTTATACTCTGCCAGCTTGCTTCAGGAGCTACTTGCTTAACTACTACCAAATATAGAGTAGTAATTCATTTGGTATATTGGTAGACTATTGATATGTTGGTAGACTGAAATGAGGAAAAGGAATTTACCTCATTTATTTTCCATAATTCTACATGATGGTTTTTTCTACATGACCACTCTGAAGCTCAGAGTGGTTGATCTAGTCACACATCCTGTGAGTCTTTCTAATGATACAATCCAGGTATTCAGCTGGTCTATATTCTCTGCATCAGACCCCTCAACCCCTCCCAACTGAATAGTCAAGATGTCAATGCCATTCTCATACAGACATCGTGCTCATCGCACTCAACTTTTTGAGATACACCCCCACCTCAACACACACACACACACTCTCACACACTCCAATCTATAAGGCAATAGCCAGGAAAATACTCAGAAAAGCAGAAGCTGAAGTAAGTGCAAATGTGCTTCTCAGTGCTGTTTCCACTGAGGGGTTTATGTGCTTGGTAAAAATTAAATGGCTATGTGATAAATTGACCATGAGATAAAACAATTTTCAAGGGAATAGTGAGAGGAGGAACAAAAACGATTAAGAAAGTGGGACTAACTGGGTGAGAAAAGATTAAAGGAGTTAACTGTGTATAGCTGAGCTTGGTAAAAGCAGAAGGGGAAGTGAAACACCAAAAAACATCCAGGCCCAAGAAGGCTGAAGGCTAACTCTAAGGAGTGGGAGCAAAATTGTTTTCTATGGTACAGGCATTACTCTTACACAACAAAACAATAGGAAACAAAGCATAGTCACTAAACAGATACCATTTACAAAGTATTCACATTACAACCTGGTCATGTAACCAAAACTAGAAACAGCCAGGGGTTGGGTGGGAGAAATGGGAGTTTCTGGTTGTTAAGGGAGCCCCTGCTTCCTTCCATGGGGGCCCAAATGGACTCTCTTTCTGCTCTCCCACCATGCCACCACCTTGCTCTCCAGGCTTCAGTCACATTGTCCTTCATCCAGCTTCTTGGCCAAGCCTGGTACATACTTCCTTCAAGACTTTCTCCACTATACAGTAGTTCCCTATTCCTATACTAATAGTCACTGTTGTCATTGTCATGATCACTGTCATTGTCATCATCATCATACTCCCAGGTCCTCTTCTAACTTCTTTTCCTCATTTATTTCCCATAATTCTACAAGTCAGTTTTTTAAAAATTTCTCCCATTTTACAGATCTGAAAACTGAAGTACAGAGTTTAACAGTGTGCCTCTCTCAGGTAGAGCAGTTATTTTTCCTCTGTTTTCTCATTTCTTCAACTCTTATTCATTCTTTTCATCTCAGCTTTAAGGTGGCTTCTTTAAGGAAGATTTCTCTCACCAGCAGTCCCTCCCAGTAGTCTGCTTGGTGGAATGCCTAGCACATAGTACATGTTTAACAAATATTTGATGAATTAGTGAATGTGAATGTCCTAATGAGAATAACAGAGGAGATGGCATCACTCTCTTCTGTGGTCAATTTGCCTCTGAAAATTTGAGGTTAGATGTGGCTTCTAAACATTAGAAATCTACCAATATACCAAATAAACCAACAGCAATATGTTCAGATGAGAGTACTGGGTATCCAAGGATGGCTCTGAGGGTTGCCACTTAAAACTATGTCATATAAAGAATAATTGATGGAAGAAAACTATTTATCCCGGGGAAAATAGACTATGGAAATGTTTGTAATTATTTCAAATATCTAAAGAACTTTGTGTTTTATTTATACAAATATAAATAAAATAATCTAAGTGCTCTGATGCATTAAATGTGTTCTTTATCTAAGAACTTTACGTTTTATTTATACACATAAAAATAAAATGATCAACTGTTCTGATGCGTTAAATGTGCATACCTAACACCTTCCACGCCTCCCAAAATAATTGGAAAGAAAGAACAATTCCATAAACAAGCAATAAACTTCTCTAGTCCTAGTTTGGTACAAAGAAAAAAACTTTGCAGACAATTAGGAACATAAATTTTACCTTGATTTTGAGGGATAACAAAAAAAATTAGGAACAACAAAAATTAATATCCCATAAAAATAGAAATATTTTGAATGGTCAGTATTCAACTAAATTGATCAGAAGGTAAATTCAAAATAATTTCCCAGAGTTTTTCTGTAAATGTCTTCTACATGTTGATTATATATGATTACCGGGGCTTTCAACTACTTGTGGAGCCCAAGGAGTGCCCCAAGAATATTTTAAGAATCAACAATTAGTTCAGTGGATAGGTACTCTACCTACAGGGCCATCAGTTAGGAGAAACTACCCAATTTAGCCTGAATTTTACACAACAGTTTACATTTATATGTACAAGGTGCTGTAATTCTTTAGCCTGTCATTCAATCCTTCAGATTCTGCCTTTAATGTTTACATTATACAATAAGGCCTTTGCTAGATTAATGAACTATTCCCTTGGTATTACTAGGTCCTCACAACTTTTTTAACCATTCCTTTGCCCTGTTGCTAATCAAAATCCTCCTGTATATTAGGCCATCATATTTAGGTCATCTTCCTCAAGAAGTTTTTCCAGATCTTGGGAACCTAAGGATCTCTTTGAGTCTTTTATACAATCGTCTCCTTAGCACTAAATTGTGATAAACTCATTTTAGGACTAAATTATATAATGCCATTCAAAGAGATTTACTATTATATGCCATATTTTCCCTACCTGATAATGCTAGTTTCTTAGTGAAGTCTATATATAACTTTTATTTTCAATACACAGTTAGAAAGCCATGCAAAAACCAAATATTTGTTGAATGACTCTGCAGTAACTTTAAGTAGATAAAAAACCAAAGCATTTCAGTGCATTTTAAATATTTTTATCAGACATCATTTATTAAAATTCTAACTCATTTCAGGAAGGATTTGAGATAGACCACCAAAAAAGTCAAACACACATTATAGTTTTTGGAGAAAAAGAGATGTAAACCATAAAAAAAAGAAGCATCAGGATATCTAGCCATGAGGGTTAATATTGGGATGAACACTAAAATTGGTTCTGAATCTCTTGGTGCCAAACAGATATATATGTTACATAATATCCTATTAACTGATAAGACATAATAGACCAATTCTTTATCACTTTTCTTATATAATTTCTAATGGAAACATATCTCTTGAGATGTTACATAGGGGTCACTAGGTAAGACAATGAATAATGTTTTCAATGTATTTTACAACAAATACATTAAATGATCTTCATATGGATTTTTCTTCTGATGTTTGCTCAAGATAGAAGGTAGACCTAGAATTGAGATAGGCAATTCATGGGGTTTTCAAGATCTCCATTCTCTGAAATTTGTCTCTTCATTTTATAACCTACAAAGCTTATGCATTGGGATCATCATTAGCTACTCTAATTAAATAACTTTATACTCATGTAGTTTACACTCATTGGTAATAATTAGGAAAACTGGTATCTATTTGGTGCTTTACAGTCTACAGAATACCTCAATATCCATTACTGAATGTGATCCTCACAAGAACATTGTTATTACTGCTTCCATTTTTTATATGAGAAAACCTACGGAATGTGAGATAAAAAAACAGTTACCTGAGTCAAAGATGGGGAATGGTGGGTCCATTTGTTCATAAAATAATTCATTTTGAAATAGCAGTGCCATCTAGTGGCTATTTAGGACACACAGGAATGAGGATATTTCAAAATGGCCCCTGGAAAGTGCAATAAACATTTTATGCTATCCTGACATGCATTATTTGAGTTTAGAGTACTGCTCACTATTTGACAGATTTTGATCTTTCAAATGGAAAAATACACCACATCTACCTAAAGTCAGTCAAAGCTATTGATCCTGATAAATGATCCGACTTCTACCAGCAGTTCTTCTTCAGTTATTTAATGCTTAAGAAAGCCACGAATGTAATCTGAAGAGGTCAAGTGTGATTAGGAGAGTCTGTACACATGATATTATCAGAAAGAGACTAAGTTGTATGTGCAAGTGTCAGAGAAAAACAAGACATGTTTTTCCGTATGTTTTCTAAAAAAGGGGGGGTGGAACCTTAAAATATTGTCACACAAATAAGATGGAATCTTTGATAACAATAATAACAAATAACTTATGTTGTTCATTAAACCACATTTTAAAGCCTGCAAGACTATTTAACATACATTATTGCATGGCTCTCCTATAGGTAGTGCATGTTTTCTTGGGTGGTTCATGCCATTAGCTTTGAAAACTCTCTACCATCTATCTGTAAGTAAAAGCCAGGTAAAATGCTTCCTTTTCTTTTGAGTTTTATTGATTCCCCCTTTAGAATTCATTTTGAAATTCTAGCTTTTCTTTTCTCTTAGGAAAACTTACCTTTTTTGGTTTTGTTTATTTAATTTTCACATATGTTGTATACTCTCTGTTACATTAAAAAGACTTTGGGTACATTAAGTCTCACTAGTTACTTTCTAAAAGATAGGCCCTATAACAGGCATAGGGTCTATTATCATGATATCTATGACAGGGTAGCTGACCCTTGCTCTGATCTTGCCCCTCAAGACTAGGGATGGATTTAGACCACTGTTGTCAGCCTGAAAAAGCTAAACATGATAAATGAGAACTATTTTCAATGCTGAAGGTGTAGTTCTATACTGTATTCTGCAGTCATGCTATATATTGCATAGCCAAAAATTTGGTCAAGTGTACCTGACTGATGGTCTGACCCCCAGCACAGACCAGACTATAACCCTATTCTCATCATATATATATATATATATATATATATATATATATATATATATATATATATATATATCTGAACTTGGGATGTAGGTGGAGCAGAATTTCCTACATCTTTGATCTGACCTTCGCTCACTCAGATATTATCATTTGCAACTGGGCATCCTCCAAGTGAGGATTTTGAAGTTGTAATACTCACACCTCTACCTGTCTCAGGTGAGGCGTCTGCTCACTCTACCTTTACTACACTACCTTTCTTTGTTACGCTACAGATCATTCAATCTTGATTGATCTACCAAAGTGATATCTGGAGTTGTCAGCACATTAATTTGTTAGTCGTTCCCTTAGGTTAATATTTGGTCCAGGCTATTAATTTAATAGGTGATTATTAAATAATTGCAATAATAAGTGAATGAGTAGACATAAGAATGGTGGGAGGACCGTATCTAAGCAATGCTTGAGATGATAGGGTATTTTTATCTTCATTGACTCATTCATTCTGTTGAGGTTTATGAGGAACTTCTGAAGCACAAAATTCTATGAAGTATGGGAGAATGTGTTTGGACACATGAGTCAAATGTAACAAAGTAGCACAAAGAAAGCTGACTAGGGAGATATCTTTCTCCTCCCACTTCAGAGCAAATGGCTCAGCCAATAAGCCTAAATGTCTACCAATATCCATACCAGGTAGTTGGAAGGTGGCCTAGGGCAATAGATAACTGTGATATTGAAAGCAGGGATAAACACAGAGAAAAAAACAGCAAGCAGTCGTGGTCCCACTCTCGAGTTAAGCACTATTGATATTGTAGCATATATAAGTCCAAGCTTATTATTAAACCAGAAGCAAAAGCATGCTGATGTTAATGGAACTTTTAACATGTGCCAGGTACTAGGCACTATTTCTCTTAGCAAATGTCATATTATTTAGCTACTGTCATAGATGCTGTGCTGCCCTTTCTAAAATTTCCCTTCAAGATTGAGGACATATTTCCTAACTTCTGGGAAGAGTGTGTTGCCGAGTGTGCTTAGCTGTCAGCCCTCACCACAAATTACATTGGCTGTAAAGAACTGCCTCCCTAATTCTGGCCCTCTTACAGAGCCAGCTTGAATTCAATAACTCACACATATACTTCTGTAGAGCAAAGGGCGTTCTGCCCCACTGGGGACCCTACTTGAAGGACAGTCCCAGTTTCAGAGCTCCTCCGAGGGGTGGTTGTGTTGTAACTGCTTTGAACCACCAGTTCTCCCTCTGTTCAGTGAAGCTGTCTTCTTTCCTCCATGGGCACTGGTCCTAAGACGATCCCTTCAGTTAAGCTTCCACATGCTAACCTTTTTTTACTCAGTCTAATTCCCAGGGAAACCCCCAACCTGGGACAGCTAGTTCAGGTATTATTAGAACACATTTTAAATTCTCATTTTATAGATAAAGAAACTGAAGCAGACAGATTGAAGTAAGTGGTTCTAGGTGCTACTGAAAGGAAAATGCTGAGAAGGGTTTCAAGGATTTCAAGGTAACATTTACTGCTGAGATCCAGTATAGAGCAAGCCGATTAAAGAGTGGGTTATTAAAAAAAAAAACAAAAGAATAGCTCAGAGTCTATTTTCCCTATCCAAAAAAGAGCAGGCAACATTGTTCTCTTTAGGTATGAACTTCTCCCTCTTACATTCTCCTACTTTCTGTCATCTTTCAATTCCCAACATACAGAAATTTTGTTTGATAGCTTTGGGAGTTAAAAAAAAAAATTTTAACAGAGTTTATTTTAGTTATATTATGAATGATTTTTATATCCTAGAGTCTGTATTGAATTTTCTAGAATCAAAATGGTTATAATCTAAGGTAAATTTCTGTTTAAAAAATTCTCATTTAAATGATGCATTTTAATCTGTAGATGATTATTAAATAATTGCAATAATTATTTAAATGTTAATAACAGAGATTAATAAACAGAGTGAGCATATTTCCCCAACCATAAGTTGTAACATGTGGTTTGCTATAAAATCTGATAATAGGATTGAAAATTTTGCATTGAAAAAATGTTTGCATAAGCATGCAAAGCTGAAATTATAATTGTGTTATTTCAAGTCTAGTAGGACATATTTGTACATGATAGATTTATAATTTATTTTTTCTCTCCACAAATGTATTAATGAAATGTATGTTAATCAGTTTTTATAAACTTAATCACTTTTAAATTGTAAGATAGCTTGATATTTAAATAAAAGCATCATTTTGAATTTTTTTGCTTATAAAACATAAATACAATTTATACATTCATTTAAGGATAATAAGCCTTTTTTAAACTTAATTTTTAGTAAATGGTAACTGTATAAATTTGTGGGGTACAATGTGATGATCTGATATACAATGGAGAATGCTTAAATCAAACTTATTAACATAAACATCACCTCACTTACTTATTTTTTGTAGTAAGACATTAATAATATATTCTTAGTTGTTTTGAAAGGGACCCTTGCATTGTGCACATTAGGTGAGATCCCACCAAATACCCTCCTACCACTTCCCACCTCCCTCCTTTCTCCTCTTTCTTTCTGGATTATATTTGTGTTTTATCATTTGTATGAATGTGTAAGGACTATATATTGGTTTCATAATGGCATTGGGGACATTGGATACAGTTTTTCTATTCATGAGATACTTTACCAAGAAGAATATGTTCCCACTCCATCCATGTAAACATAAAAGTTGTAAAGGCTCAATCTTTTTTAATAGCTGCATAGTATTCCATGGTATACATATACCACAATTTGGTAATACATTCATGGGTTGATGGGCATTTGGGCTACTTCAACAACTTGGCAGTTATGAATTGGGCTGCAATAAACTTTCTGGTGCAAATGTCTTTGTTGTAAAATGATTTTGGATCATCTGGGTATATTCCTAGTAGAGGAATTGCAAGATCAAATGGTAGGTCTACTTTTAGTCCCTTGAGTAGTCTCCAAACTTCTTTCAGCTGGAAGAATAGGGACTGAAAACACCATTCTTGGCAAGCAAAAACACCCCCAGAAAAAGAGGAAAATTAAAACATAAGCTGAGTGACACAGAACAAAGAAAAATCAGCTAGTTTACATTTAAGCTAGCCATTGCTAGTAAGCTTCCTGCCTTTTCTGAAATTTCAGCCTGTTGGGGATACAGCTTACAAACACCCTTGCTGGGTCTGTGAGCACTTTGAGGAAAAACAGTCAAAAAAGAGGCTATGACAAAGACCTGGAAAGATACATTAATCAGGTCATTTCCTGCCTAGTAAACAGGCAAAGCAGATAAACAATGTAGAGATCTGCATTTGCCTGGGGCAGAGATCAAGGGAGTAGCTCAAGTCCTGAGATATGAGCAGATGAGCTTATATCCCTTATTGCAGAGGAAAATCCTCTGTGGGGGTGATAGGAGGAAAATTCTTCCCTCCCACCGTTTCCTCAGAGGAGATTAAAGCTGGTGGCATTTTACTCCACAGGAAACTAGCGGAGTTTAACATCTCCTTAGAAATCTGTGTGTGTGATCTCAAGTGAGAGGTTCTCCCAATACAAGGCTCAGATTTCAGATTTCCCAAGGCTACCCTTATGGTTAATAATAATAACAATAGGAGAAGATATGCTCAATCCCAGAAACTGCTGGTGTCTTTGTTTCCACCCTCATCTTACCCTCTGGGCAAATAGACTTCAATAAAAGCAGAGTGGAGCAAATACTTGGTGCCATTGCGAGAAGCCCACCAACAGGCAGTAGACCCCTGAGCTTCTACCTTTAATTCTACTCTTGTCTTGTGACTCATTCTTTACTGTCATTTCTAACTCTATGTTTCTTCAGTTGGTCATTGCCAGTTTCCACAGGCCTTAGCAGACCCTTCTCCCAGGGAAGGACCACAACATTTTTCCAAAAAGGCCGTATTAGCTTGCATTTCCACCAACAGTGTAGAAGTGTTCCCTTCTTTCCACATCCACACCAACATCTGTAGTTTTAGGATTTTTTTATGTGGGCTAATCTTACTGGAGTTAGGTGATATCTCAAAGTGGTTTTGATTTGCATTTCTCTGATGAATAAAGAAAATGAGCATTTTTTCATGAGTTTGTTGGCCATTTGCCTGTCATCATCACAGAAGTTTCTGTTCAAGTCTCTTGTCCACAAAGAAACAAGGGTGTTTTTTCTTTATTATTGATTAATTTGAGTTCTCTCTAGTTTCTAGTTATAAGACCTTTGTCAGCATCATAACCTGCAAAAATCTTCCATTCTGAAGGTTGTTTGCTTTACTTGAAGTGCCCTTCACTGCGTAGAAGATTTTAGCTTGGTCAGATTCCCAGTGATATATTTTTGGTGTTGCTTCAATTGTCAGGGGGTCCTTCTCATAAAATATTTTCTCAGGTCAATTTCTTCAACTGTTTTCCCTGCACTCTCTTCTAGTATTTTTATAGTTTCATGTCTTAAGTTTAAATTTTTTGTCCAGTGAGAATCAATTTTTGTTAGTGGTGAAAGGTGCAGGTCCAGTTTTAGTTTTCTACAGGTTGCTAGCCAGTTCTTCCAGCAACATTTGTTAAATAGGGAATCTTTTCCCCAATGCATGTTTTTTGTTAGGTTTATTAAAGATCAGGTGATATGTGGCTGTGTTCATCTCTATTCTGTTCCATATATCTAGATCTCTATGTTTGTGCCAGAATTATGCTGTTTTGATCACTTTAGATTTGTAGTATAACCTGAAGTCTGGTAATGTGATGCCTCCTGATTTGTTTTTATTTCTAAGTAATGTATTGGCTATCTGAGGTTTTTTTTCTGATTTCGTATAAAACAAAGTACTATTTTTTTAAAGTTCTTTAAAGTATGACTTTGGTACTTTGATGGAGATTGCATTAAATCTGTAGATTTCTTTGGGTAGTATGGACATTTTAACAACATTGATTCTTCCCATCTATGAGCATGGTAAATTTTTCCACTTTTTAATATCTTCTGCTATTTCTTTTTTCAGGGTTTCATAATTTTCATATAGAGATCTTTCATGTCCTTTGTTAGATAAATTCTCAGGTATTTCATCTTCTTTGGCAATACTGTAAAAGGAATAGAATCCTTGACTATATTTTCAGCTTGACTATTCTTGGTATATGTAAAAGCTACAGACATGTAAGTACTGATTTTACATCCTTAGACACTGCTATATTCCTTGATCACTTCTAAGGGCTTTGTAGTTGAGTCATTGGGGTTTTCCAAGTATAAGACCATGTTATCCATGAAGAGTGAGAGGTTGACCTCCTCTGACCCCATTTCAATACTCTTGATCCCCTTCTCTTGCCTGATTGTGATAGTTAGGACTTCCAGTACTATGTTGAATAGCAGTGGTGACAATGGGCATCCTTGTCTATTTCCAGATCTGAGTGGAAATGTTTTCAATTTTACTCCATTCAATATGATAGTGGCTATAGGTTTGCAGTAGATGGCCTCCATTAGTTTAAGAAATGTCTCATCTAAGCCTATTGTGTTAAGTGTTCTACTTGTGAAAGAGTGCTGGATATTATCAAAAACTTTTTCTGCATCAATTGAGAGAATCATATGGTCTTTGTTTTTCATTTTATTTATGTGGTGCATTATATTTATAGGTTTACATATGTTGAACCAACCTTGTAACCCAGGGATAAAAGCAATGTGATCATGGTGAATAATTTTTTTGATATGTTATTGAATTCTGTTTGCTAGGATCTTATTGAATATTTTTGCATCAATATGCATTAATGATATTGGTCTACAGTTTTCTTTCTTTGTTGGGTCCTTTCCTGGTTTGGGATCAAGGTGATAATTGCTTCATAGCATATATTGGGGATGGTACCTTCTTTTTTTCTATGTTTTGGAAAAGGTTATGTAATCTAAGTACTAATTCTTCTTTGAAAGTTTGGTAGAATTCTCATGTGAAGCCATCTGATACCAGACTTTTCTTTTGGGGGATATTTTTTATTATAATTGATGCTATTTCAGTGCTTGATATAGATCTATTCAAAATTTCTATTTTTTTTTTTTTTTAGTTAAGTCTAGGAAGGTGGAATGTGTCCAGGTATTGGTTCATTTCCTCCAGATTTTCATATTTCTGGGAATAGAGTTTTTTTGTCACAATCATTGAGGATTTTTAAAATTTCTGTAGTATCTGTTGTTATTTATCCTTTATAATTTCTGATTGACATAATTAGAGATTTTACTTTTCTGTTTCTGGTTAGGCTAGCCAAAGGTTGATAAATTTTATTAATCTTTTTAAAGAACCAACTTTTTATTTAATTGATCTTCTGAATGATTCTTTTGTTTTCAATTTAATTTAATTCTGCTTTAATTTTGGTGATTTCTTTTCTTCTGCTGGGTTTGGGGTTTGATTGTTCTTCCTTTACCAGTTGCTTGAGATGACCCACAAGGTTGTTGACTTCTTCTCTTTCTGTTTTCTTGACAAAGGCTTCTAATGCTATAAATTTCCCTCTTAGGATGGCTTTTTTAGTATCCCATAGGTTTTAATAATTTGTGTTTTCATTATCATTTTGTTCCAAAAATTTAATGACTTCCTTCTTAATCTCATCTTAGACCCAGCTATCATTCAGCCTTAGATTATTTAGTTTCCATGACTTTACTGGAGTATGAAGCATGTTTAAGCATGAGAAAATCTGTTGCTGTTGAGTTCAACTTCTATTCTTTGATGGTCTGAGAAGCAACTAGGAATAATTTCTATTCTTTTTAATTTGTTGAGGTTAAACCTGTGTCCTAAGATATGATCAATTTTGGAGATGATGGGCTGATAAGAAGAATGTATATTTATTTTTAGTAGGATGAAATGTTCTGTAGATGTCTGCTAAGTCCATTTATTCTAGGGTCAAGTTTAAGTCCATTATTTCTTTGTTAGTTTCTTCTTGGAGGATCTGTCAGAACTAACTAAGGGGTGTTAAAATCTCCAACTATTATAGTGCAGAAAGATATCAAATTGTTCATATCCAGCAGGGTTTGGTTTATAAATTGCAGAACATTCAGGTAGGGTGCATAAATATTAATTATTGAAATCTCTTCATGTTGAGTGTTTCATTTGACAAATATGTTGTATCCATCCTTGTCTTTACTAATCTTTGTTGGTTTAAATCCTATTATATCTGCAAATAAAATTGGAATCCCTGATTTTTTCTGTTCCATTTGCCTGTAATATATATGCCCATCCCTTCACCCTGAGTCTCTTTTTTATCCTTTAAGGTAAAATGAGTCTCTTGTAGGTAACAGATAGCTGAACTGAGATTTTGTATCCAGTCAGCCAATTTTTGCCTCTTTAGAGGACAATTTAAGCCATTCACATTAATTGAGAGAATTGATAGGTATGGCAGTGTTTTGGCTCTCATGTTTCTCAAAGTTCCAGTGCATATTTTTAATTGTTTCACTACTGTGGAGGTTAGGTTTTGTCCAATAAATCAAAAGCACTCTGAAATACAATTTTTATCAATCAGATTGGCAAAGATCAAACTTTTTTTTTGAGACAGAGTCTTCTGTGTTGCCCAGGCTATAATGCAGGCCATAATCACAGGCACAATTATAGTACATGATTGCCTCACACTCCTGGCCTCAAATGTTCCTCCTGCCTCAGTCTTCTGGGTAGCTAAGACTACAGTTGCTTGCCACCATGCTTGTCTTCAAACACATTTTTACCATACTCACCAATGAGGATGCAAAGAAACAGGTACTTTTTGTACATTGCTAGTAGGACTATAAACTGGTACAAATTCTCAGGAAGACGATTTGACACCACCTATTAAAATTACAGCTGTGTACACCCTTAACCCAGCAATTAGATTTCAAAGACTTGACTTTATAGGTGTATTGCTCAAGTAACCTAAATGCTGAGCAGTAGGGGACTTTTAAATAAATTCGGGTATATTTACATCAAAGTTCATGAGAGGTGGCACCTGTGGCTCATGGAGTAGGACACCATATACCAGAAGGGGTGGGTTCAAACCCTGCCTGGGCCAAAAAATGCAAAAAAAAAAAAAAGTTCATGAGAAAACTATATGGTGAAGGTCAATACATAGTTGATCTTCACATAGTAACCCTCAAGATGTAGAATTAAGTTAATAAATGAAGGTGCAGAACACTGTCACAGTAACTATTTGTGTATAAATGTGGAGAAAATTACATGCATTTGGTTGGATATAAATAGAATATCTTGGGAAGTATTTACAAAACAATAAAATGTCATTGCTTCTGGGAAAAGTATCTAGAAAGCCGAATGGAAGGCTGGAAAGAAATTTTTTTTCATTATCTATCCTTTCACACATTTACAATTTGAACCATGTGATTGTTTACTCATCTAAAAGACAAATTAATGTTTAAATAATAAAGTAGAAGTAAAATAAAAAAAAAAATTCTGGGTGAGTTTACTTTGGTGGTAGACCACTGTGCTGGTCATTATGGAAAACAGGAATGACTATTTCCAGGACAGCTGGCTTATTTATGGCAAATTTTCTCAACATGTGTATGTCAATAAAGCATTTGATTTCTTCATCACAAATGAAACTTAGTTTAGCTGGATATGGGATCCAGAGCTAAAAGTTGTTTTGTTTTAGAAGATTGAAGGTCAATGACCATCCTCTTCTGGCTTGAAAAGTTTTGGCTGAAAGATATACAGTTATTCTAATATTTCTCCCTCTGTAGGTAATGTTTTTCTTATGTCTGACTGCCTACGGGATTTGATCCTTCATGTTAACTTTGACAAAGTTAATTACTTTTTTTTTGGAATTGTATTGTCTATTCAGCTTTTTTTCTAGTTCAAAATGAGAAAAAAATAACTATTTTTTCAATTTCTTCAAAGTATGACATTGGTGCTTTAATGGGTATTGCATTAAATCTGTAGATCACTTTGAGTAGTTTAATGTGTACCTGTATTCTGTATGCTAGGATTTTATTGGGCATTTTTCCATCAATATTCATTAATTATATGTTGTTTCTCCCCAACCACAAGCATGGTATGTTCTTCCATTTGTTAATGGCTCCTGCTAATTATTTTCTCAACATTCAATAGTTCTCTCTGTGGAGAACTTTCACATCCTTTGTTAGGTGTATTCCCAGATATT
>CAUYRH010182410.1:0-17874 GCA_963574655.1 Perodicticus potto
ACAGCTCACAGCAACCTCCAATTCCTGGGCTCAAGCGAGTCTCCTGCCTCTGCCTCCCAAGTAGCTGGGACTACAGGCGCCCGCCACAACGCCCGGCCATTTTTTGGTTGCAGCCGTCATTGTTGGTTGGCGGGCCTGGGCTGGATTCGAGCCCGCCAGCTCAGGTGTATGTGGCTGGCACCTTAGCCCATTGAGCCACAGGCACCGAGCCGTACAATCAACAATTTTCATGGTGTAAATACTACTATGGTTGATTTCAATCCACCAATGATAAGCCACTGAATATGGAGTTGGGAAGAGATGCTCAGTAGTAATATGCACTAGATACAATATTGTATTTTCACCACATGGATACAAGAGATGTCAATAACTACAAGAGCACAGATGACAATAAAATGCAGTAAAATAATAAGTGATGAGTATTGACTATTTATCTTTGTAGTTAATGTAATTTATTTTGTTATAAGTATTTTTATTTTATTTTGCTTTACTTATTTTATTTTGAGACGAGGTCTTGTTCTGTCTCTCAGGTCAGAGTGTAGTGGCATCATCACAGCTCACTGCAACCTCAAACTCATGGGTTCCAGCTATCCTCCTGTCTCAGCTGGGACTATAGGTGGGCCATGCCTTGCTAATGTTTCTATTTTTTTAGAGACAGGACCTTGCTTTATTGTTTAGGTTGGTCTTGAAGTCCTGGCCTCTAGTGATCCTCCTACCTTGGCCTCCCAAAGTACTGGGATTATAGGCATGAGCCATTGATCCCGGTCTATAATTTAATTTTTAGTAATGACCATGTTTAATAACTAGCTTGCAAAATTTCTGAAAATTTAACAATTGGCTCTTGTGAGCTGGTATAAGCTGGTTCCAGTACTCTGCTGTCAAGTATAGTTGAGACTGGCTCAAACCAAACTTGGTAATGAGAACTAAATCAATTACTCGACATATTAATACCTAACAAAAATTTTTTTTGGGGGGGAGGGAGAGAGTCTCAAGCTGTCGCTGTGAGTAGAGTGCCATGCTGCCACAGCTCACAGCAACCTCAAATCTTGGGCTTATGTGATTCTTTTGCCTCAGCCTCTTAAGTAGCTGGGACTACAGGTGCCCACCACAATGCCCAGCTATTTTTTGGTTGTAGTTGTCATTGTTGTTTGGCAGGCCCAGGCTGGATTCAAATCTGCCAGCTCTGGTGTATGTGGCTGGCGCCCCAGCTGCTTGAGCTACAGGCACCGAATACCTAACAAACTTTTAAGGCCAGTTCCTCTTCCCTGAGTGGTACCATCAGCCATGAAAATGAGGGACCATTTAATTCTGGACCACTGAGCATGCTCTAGGCAAATGCTTCTTCTTTTTTTTTTTTTTTTGCAGTTTTTGGCTGGGGCTGGGTTTGAACCCGCCACCTCCGGCATATGGGGCTGGCGCCCTACTCACTGAGCTACAGGTGCCACCCTAGGCAAATGCTTCTTAAGATGTGGCTCTTGGACCAGCAGCACCAACACAACCCCAGATTTTTGTGGAAATGTAAATTTTAGGCTCAGTGCCTATGGCTCAATGGGCTGAGGCGCCAGCCACGTACACTTGAGCTGGCAGGTTTGAATCCAGCCCGGGCCTGCCAAACAACAATGACGGCTGCAACCAAAACATGGCCAGGCGTTGTGGCGGGCACCTGTGGTCCCAGCTACTTGGGAGGCAGAGGCAGGAGACTCGCTTGAGCCCAGGAATTAGAGGTTGCTGTGAGCTGTGATGCCACGGCACTCTATCCAGGGTGACAGCTTGAGGCTCTGTCTTAAAAAAAAAAAAAAAAGAAAGAAAGAAATGTAAATTTTAGGGCCCATTGAATCAGAACTTCTGGGGGTAGGGCCCAACAATCTTTCTGACATTTCTGGTGCACATTCAAGCTGTTTCTGATGCAACCTCGAGTTTAACATTCCTTTCTGAGTACTATAGTTCGAACCATACTGCTGTTTGTTTTAGCCCTCATCATTCTTGCCCCATGCCATGGGTGATAGATTATGAGCTTTAATATTCAGAACTCTTGTTACTATTTTCAGGTGTGCTCAAAGTATAGTAGTTAGGAAGAGTTCTCATCAATTGGTTCCTGTGCAAGGCTTCACCTCCATCCAGTAGCAAAGTGGTGCTATGGTACAGGTGCTCTTGGAAGTCTCTCTGACCTCAGGGCTCAATGCTTACAGAATCTCTATGGGATCAATATTCTCCTTCACTGTAAGCATAGCAGGGGTGACTTAAATTGCTTTTAATCAGGAGAGGGGTTCCTACATGAATGGAGAGCTCAATGTAGATGCCCCATTTGTTCTGTCCTGTGTCATTGACTCTGATACTAAACATTCAGAGTATAATGTTAATGTATAAAATTAAACATTCTTCATTGTAAATTAGCTGAAGTCATAGAAATTCTGGGTCAAATAAGCTTGAACATTAAGTCATTTCGTCGTTTTCCATAACTAAAGTCAGTGAGCTTTGGGGCTTATTGGTTTAGAGGCTCAGCAATGACATCAAGAACCCATGTCATTTTTATCCCTGCTATGCCAGCCACCATAGTGATGAACCCTCCGGTTCTTGGCAAGATGGCTGCAGTGGTTCCAGCCATCACAACTAGAGATTATAAAGTTCAGTGCAGGGTTTCTTCCCTAGGCTACCTGGGCAAACTCAGACAGCTGTGAACCTGAATGGGAAAAAGAATTACATCAGTAACCTCTAACTGAAATTTGGTATTTCATTCAATTATGACTGCAGACAACAATTACAGTGGTAGTATTGCCCTGCAGCTTTGCCTCCAAAAGAAATCACATATGTTGTCATATTATATTACAATCGTGAATGTATCATAAAGTATCATTCATGCTCAATCCCACTTTGAAGTTGTAGTAGTTATTTGTCCTACCATTAGATCTTGATGTTGAATATGTTAATAAAGTATCATATATATTATTATATGTGTTGCTTTAATATTTAATAATGTGTTACATTGTAAGTGTTTGCAGGTATTTTATTTTATGTATTTAAAAATACTAGACCTCTTGGTGTGTTAATAGCACCTGTCGTCCCAGGTATTTGGGAGGCTAAAGGTGAATTGCTTGAGCCCAGGAGTTGAGGACTAGCCTGGGAAACATAGCAAGACCCTGTCTCGATTATTAAAAAAAGATACACACACACATACAGTATTCTAAGAAAGATCTATAGAATTTACCTGAGTGTCAGAGGTACTCAAAAGAAAAATGCTAAGAATCCTGATGTGGAGGAAGAAGGGAGGCTATTTCCTCTAGTGGTCCTTTCAAGAGAGAAGAAATATTGTAACTCATTGGTCATAATTAGATCACACGACATTCTTGAACCAACCAATCATTGTAAAGGGAAATGGAATTGTGAAGGGAAATAAAATATCTCCCCCCATGGGGGGGGGTGTCATTGTCAGCTGAGGGGAGAACTTGGGGCAGGGTGGGTATCAGAAGAAACTCGGATTCTGTTAGGAAAGAAGAAAGGCGCACAGGAGAGGTAGTTCCCCAGGCACTCTGGGTTAGGGGTTACTCAGGGGCCTACTTCACATTCTGCTTCACATCAGAAGGACGAGACTAAGACGGATGGAACAGTTTGTTTGTTGTTGGTTCGGTTTTTGTTTGTCTGTTTGTTTTGTGAATATTTGGAGGCAGTAGGGAAGCAGGAGGGGCTTTGCACCGCCCCTGAAATCTTCCCAGAGGAAGTTACGCATTAGTTGATTCTTAGGGAATGAATAGGACTTAGCTGGGAGAAAGATGGAAAATTGTTCCAGAGTGTGGAAGTCGTATGCGCAAAGGCCAGAGGCATGAAAGAGCATGGCGTGCTCTGGGAACTACCCCTCATTCAACATTTGGTAAGAGAGGGAATGGTAAGAAAAGAAAAGGAGCTGCGAAGGTGGGCGGCTGGGCCTCCAGCATGAAGGGCCTCGTGTACCGAGGTTGGGGTTAGAATTTTATTTACTAGTAAACATGTAGCATCTGAGGGGTTTTAAGTAGAGCAGTGATATGACCCAGTTTGTTTTTATGTTTGTTTGTTTGTTTTGAGACAGAGCCTCAAGCTGTCACCCTGGATAGAGTGCTGTGGCATCACAGCTCACAGCAACCTCCAATTCCTGGGTTCAAGCGAGTCTCCTGCCTCAGCCTCCCAAGTAGCTGGGACTACAGGCGTCCACCACAACGCCCGGCCATTTTTTGGTTGCAGCCACCATTGTTGTTTGGCAGCCCGGGCTGGATTCGAACCCACAGCTCGTGTATACGTGGCTGGCGCCTTAGCCGCTTGAGCCACAGGCACTGAGCCATCCTGTTTGTTTTTTGAAAGCTCATTCTGGCTGTAGTGTGGAGAACAGGCAGCAGAAAGCTAGACTGGAAGCAGGGAGACTACTTAGGAGCTTGTCCTGAAACCAGGGGAGAGAAGGCTGTGGTCTGAGCAAGGTGGTGGCCGCGGGGTTGGAGAAGAGGGTGCTGCCTTGGTAAAGCTCAGGAGACTGGTTGGATATAGCATGGGGGGTGGTGGTGGTGAGGGAAATGGATGAGCCCCAGATAACCCCTTGTTTGTGACTTGATCCAGGGGCAGATGCTGGAACCAGTCACTAAACAGGAAATAGGAGGATTTGGGAGCAAGGGAAGGTCAGAGCAGACGATGAGATCAGAGGTTCAGAATTGGACAGAGTGCCACGTCATTTTGGCTCCCTTCTCGCTTGGCATTCCCAGTTCTCGTATTTTCCCTGAAAGCTCAGAACCAACACAAATTTTCCACAAGAACCTTGAGGCTGGGTCTGAGAGCTCCTAGATCTCTGTGGAAACAGGAGGATGTGGCGGAGAAGGGGAAGGCACCTCTCATATAATTTTGGGTCCGCTGTGCCGGAGACTCACACTAAAAACAATAAAACTGCTAATTCTGTCTCCTAAGAGTATGCCAGAAAATGGAAGCTTTGCCGGGAAACCAGGTTGTATTATAATCACAGGCTTTTAAACAGGTATCATGGTGATATGTTGCATCAAACAATAAGGTGTTGAAGACCTTATTGTTTTTTGTTCTGTTCGTGGACTGAAACCAGACTCGTTGCAATTCAGGGACTTTTTAAAGAGATTTGGATGGTGACTCTGAGCCAAGGTGCCTGCCACTTTACAGAGTAAATTATCAAGGCAATGAGAGGTGGGAACTTCAGCCTGGGGGAATGGTTAATTGCCTTGCCCCCTAGTTATTAAAGTACGGCATTCTAAGAGAAGACTATAAATTTCATGGTGGGGTGGAGGGTGCTGTGGGGGTGGGCGTAGGGTGGAGTTGGGAAAGACAAACCGTCATTCATGCCACGCTTAGTTATCAATTATGGGAAGTATGTATCTTTTTCAGGCAATGCTAATAGAGCCCTTCTGTTTTTATTTTTCCTGTGTTCTTGACCCCTCCCCCAACTCACATATGCATCTGTGTATGCATAACCCATTCGGCAAAGCCTTAGGCTACCCATTGTTTTATTTTATTTATTTTTATTTATTTTATTTATTTTTTTATTTTTTTGAGACAGAGCCTCAAGCTGTCACCCTGGATAGAGTGCCGTGGCATCCCAGCTCACAGCAACCCCCAATTCCTGGGCCCAAGCCAGTCTCCTGCCTCCGCCTCCCAAGTAGCTGGGACTACAGGCGCCCGCCACAACGCCAGCTATATTTTGGTTGCAGTTGTCATTGTTGTTTAGCTGGACTGGGCCGGGTTCGAATCGGCCAGCCCCGGTGTATGTGGCTGGTGCCATAACCACTGTGCTACGGGCACTGAGCCTACCCGTTGTTTTAGATACCCTGTACCCACAGAGGATCCTTAGTCTTGAGAAAACCTACCCAACAATATAATGAACACTAGCAAACCCCGGCAAATACCTGGAAATAAAAAAAAAAAAAAAACATAAATAAAAGTGAAGGACAAGTGCAAAGAAAAAGGAGGAGGAGGAGCAGGAGGAAGAAAGGAAATGCCTGGCTTGAGAAAGCAAGTTTCTTGAGGAAGTAGAAGGTTGTATAGATTTCACAGGGCCCCACCACCGTGTCCTGGGTCCCTTGCAGCCATCACTATTTCTTGATCTCCTGCCCTGGGCTTTTTGCTGGGCAAAATGCAGTGATTCTGTCCTCAGGAGCTGACAAGCGAAGGCGGGGAGCATTCCCATGACTTTGGCTGTTGAGGGTGGAGGCGGTGGTGGCTGCTGCTGCGGCTGCTTTGGGTGTTACCTGGGTGGGTGGGGTGGTGGAGAGGCAGGTGGTTTCTTTCACACGCTGTACATTGCTGAAGGCGTTTTGTCCTCGGGAGCTGTTTGTTTCTTCGCCTTGCAAGCTGCTGGATGCCTCTGACTCCCCAGCAGGCAGCCTGTTCAAGGACTGCTTTGGGAAATACGTCCCCTTCCAGCCAGGCTCTGTCCCCATCTAGCAAGTCTTCTCTGGCAGGAAGCAGGAGGTGTGCCGTCTTCCTGGCTGTTCTGACAGGAGCCCTGGTGGCAGGAAGTGTCTGAAGGCAAGAAGATATCAAGTCCAGAGACGTCAGCTCTGGGCTGGACCCTGCCAGAGGCAGGAGTGTGATTCTACCCCAGCACACACTGCTGGGCACATTGGCACTGCCTATGGAGGAAGGAGGGGGTGTAGCTGGCAGGCTAGTGATCTGCAGGCAAACCTGGCCTGATTCGGGCGCCGGTGGAGACGCCAGAACAGTGTTTCACGAGTCTGTTCCAGAACATTGATTCCACGGAACCTAAAAATGATAAAAGGGTTCTGGGATTAAGTAAACTGGAGAAAGGCTGAATTAAAGGCAAACAAATCTTTTTACTGAAAGAGACTTCTCAAACTTAGAATTTGCTAAAGAGTTAGCAAATCCTTACCTGATTAGAGTACGTAGTGTTTCCAAAATCCACTGGACATGGAACATTTTGGGGGGGAGTGTTAGCATCTGTTGGGGGAAGGGCTCCATAGAACACACTTTGGGGAACACTGCCCTCCGCTTTCCTTGCATCAGACCTCATGTGAACAGACGCTCAGCTCCGGGTGCCAGGATATTGGATTTTCCATTGGGCTATTTGTGGGGCAATTCTTGGCTTTTGCTTGTGTTGTTTCCAGCAACGCCAGTCAATGCCTATGTCTTTTTTTTTTGAGACAGAATCTCACTCTGTTGCCCTGGGTAGAGTGCTGTGGCATTATCACAGCTCACAGCAACCCCAAACTCCTGGACCCAAGCGATCCTCTTGCCTGAGCCTCCTGAGTAGCTGGGACAACAGGCGCCCACCACGATGCCTAGCTAGTTTTTTCTATTTTTAGTAGAGACGGGAGTCTCACTCTAGCTCAGGCTGGTCTCCAACTCCTGAGCTCAAGCAATCCATCCGCCTCTGCCTTCTGGAGTGTTAGACTTACAGGCAGGAACCACCAAGTCTGGCCAATAACCTTAGCCTTGAACAAGAGAGGGGGCCGAACTAGTGGGCAGATGAGTTGGCTGCAGGGATGAGGCACTCACTCTGCAGGGCTGAGTGAGAGGGATCAGCGTAGTATGGCAGTAAAGAACTGCGTCCTAAAGTTCAACAGACTTTATCCAAACCCTGGCCTGGGTGTTCCTTGGATGTGGAATCCAGGCAATTTTCATAACCATCTGAGGCTCAGTTTCCACATCTATAAAATGGGGTTAATAATAGTACCTACTTCCCAGGGTATTTGTGAGGAATGAATGAGACAATACATGTAATCAGCACATGACTTCCCTCCGATCAGAGGCTTACTCAACATCTTCTTTAAAGGTTCTGATATGTTATAGAAACAAAGAGGTGTTAGTTGAGAGAAGGGACAGGGAATGAAGGTGTCCTGCTGTGCACAGGAGGCAGATGGACACAGGCATCGGGTGGAGAGGTAGATGCATAGATGCTATGGTCTGAATGTCTGTGTCTCAAGCAAGCCCCCAAATTTTCGTGTTGAAATCCTGACTCTCAAGGTGACGGTATTAGAAGGTGAGGTCTTTGAGAGGTGATTAAGTCATGGGGGTGGAGAACTCATGAATGGGATTAGTGCCCCTTATAAGAGAGACTGAGAGAGACCCTTTGCCCCTTTTACTCTATGGGGACACAGTGAGAAGGTGCAATCTAAGAACCAGGAAGCAGGCCCTCACCAGACATCAAATCTGCTTGCACCTTGATCTTGGACTTCCCAGTCTCCAAAACTGTGAGAAATGAGTTTCTGTTCTTTGTAATACACATGGTATCTTGTTGTAGCAGCCTGAATGCCCTAAAACAATGGGGTTACCTTGGTGCATTCAGGATGGGTGAGTTGAAGGAAAAAGAAAGCCATAATATAGAGTTTGTTTTCTGCTTCTGCCACTTGGGCCAACCGGACCTGAACTTTGCTTTCATCAGTCAGCGTACTGATGGGAGAAAACCAGTAACACATGCTGTAAACTCTAACCTGTGCCATTTGGAATCTAGAATCCTTTGACATGCAAGATTGTTCTGTAACTGGCCTGGGGGCTGGGGGTGTGATCTCAGCCTCTGGAAGACTGGCGTCAACATATCAGAGGGCAAGAAAAGGTCACTGGCATTTTGGGATGCCTGGAACCTAGTGAACCTAGCAATGAGGTCACCAGTTCACCCTCTGGCTGTTGAGTCCCATCCCAGGCGGTGATTCATATCCTAATGGAGGAGGAGGAGGAGATTGTACAGCGCAGCTGCCCATTCTCACTGTGTCAGCTGCTGCCTGCAGGCCAGACTCAGGCAATCTGAGGAAATGATTTGAGGGTTCAAGGTGAGGCCTGAATGTGGTGAGGTAGATTGTGCCCCATGAAGGGAATCAGAGGAGACAGCTGGTTTGTGAGTTAAGGCTATACTTGGCTGGTTTCAAAGAGCATCCTCCTTGATGTTGAAAAGCGTCCAGGCCAATCTCCACCTGGTTCTCTGAGGAGTTATCAGCGAGGTGAGGAGGGAGTTAGGAGGATTGTTTAGTGTAATCACCAGCATGGGATGCTGCAATCCTGGAAGGGGCTCCTTTTGGAGGTGAAGGATGTGGGCGCAGGCAGTGTTTAGATCCAACCAGAAATAGTGTCAATACCCAACTCAGAATGTTATGAGCCTTTCCACTCACTAACTAACTCGCTGAGACCTTGTAACCCCACGTGGTGGGTTTTTTCCATTAGCCTAATTTGGCAAATGGGGAAATCAAACTAAGGACAGGTCGAGTAACTTGCTAGAGGTAAGTATGAAGAACCAAGACTTGGGCCAGGTTCAGTGGCTCACGACTCTAATCCTGGCACTGTGGGAGGCTGATGTGAGTGGATCGCTTGAGCCCAGGAGTTGGAGAACAGCCTGAGCAAGAGTGAGACTCTGTCTCTACTAAAAATAGAAAAAATAGCTGGGCATGGTGGCACAGGCTTGTAGTCCCAGCTACTCTAGAGGCTAAGGTGAGAGAACTGCTTCATCCTAGGAGTTTGAAGTTGCAGTGAGCTAGGCTGACACCAACCGTGACACTCTAGCCTGGGGCAACAGAGAGAGACTGTCTCAAAACAAAAAAAAAAAAAGAAGAAGAAAAAAAACCAACAAAAAGACAGGACTTGAACTTGAACCTCCAGAACCACTGTGTTGTCGTGAGATTTAGCAAAAACGGTATTCAGTGGTAGGCTCGGTCAGAGACAAGGGGGAGGAGTGTAGCTCCTCGTGCAGTGAGGTCTGTGCTCCGGGGGGCTGGGCTGTGTTAAGTGAGAGGCTCAGTAGTATCTGAAGTTCAATTGTCTTACAGACGGAAGCAAAGAGACAGCTCAGAAACATTTTACTAAGTTGCCTGTCATCTTTGCCAGTGTTTTGCCCCAGCTCTAAGCATGAAATTTGGATGATAGAAATGAGCTTACCTACTGGCCCTGTGATGGTTCTTTATGCTTCAGGGGCAAGAAGATTCTGATTCCCAGGAAGGAGGAAGAGAACAAAGCGTATAATGAAAAGAGCACCAACTTGGGCGGTGCCTGTGGCTCAAAGGAGTAGGGCACTGGCCCCATATGCCGGAGATGGCGGGTTCAAACCCAGCCCCGGCCAAAAACTGCCAAAAAAACAAACAAAAAAAAGCACCAACTTTAGAGCCAGAGAGACTAACTAGGCTTGAAATCTCACCCTAACTCCCATTAGCTCTGTGACTTTGGGAAAGTTTTTTAACCTCTCTGAGCCTCAGTTCCCTCATCTGTAAAATAGGGATAATAATATGTACCTACCAGCATTATGGTGAGCATTAAATGAGATGATGAATGCTCAGTATACAGTGCCTAGGGCACAGTAGCTGTTTGGTGGGTGTAAATTCCTCTCCTCCCCATGCTTGCTTTCTTTTCCCTCTTTCCTGGGAAAATATGATTTGCCAGGGAGAACAGGAGAAAGGTGGCGTAGCTGCAGGGCCTGCAGTCCTCCTCCAAAGCCTCTGGCAAGGGAGAAGGTTATTCCTAATCCCAGTTTGGAGAAGACAAATTGCAACTCGAAGCCTGCTGACCCTGCCTGTTGCTTCCCTGTGGTGGCAATCACCCTGACATTGAGTCTGCCCCAGGCACTGACACCAGAGGCTGCGCACACAGGCAGGATGGGGTTGAGGTGGGCCTAAAAGGACAACCGGGAGCTCGGACAGGGGGCTGCACCCTCAAGAGGGATGAGACCTGAGGCTGCTAGCATTCATCTGCATGTGATTTTGCACAAATGTGGGGTGTCTTTTAAGCTGGAGATGGGGAGAGCGGCCAGAGGTGCACTTTTGTCTCCACTTGCTCTGTTAACCATGCCTGTTTTAGTATCTATTACTGTAAACTGAAGTGTCCCCCCAAATTCATGGCATAAAATAATAACAATCATTTTATTGTTAGCTCTCATGGTTCGGTAGGTTAACTGGGGGTAAATAGGTGGTTCTGGGGCGGCGCCTGTGGCTCAGTGAGTAGGGAGCCTGCCCCATATACCGAGGGTGGTGGGTTCAAACCCAACCCCAGCCAAACTGCAACAAAAAATATCCGGGTGTAGCTTGTAGGCCCAGCTACTCAGGAGGCTGAGGCAAGAGAATCGCCTAAGCCCAAGAGGTGGAGGTTGCCGTGAGCTGCGACGCCATGGCACTCTACCGAGGGCGACAAAGTGAGACTCTGTCTGTAAAAAAAAAAAAAAAAAAAAAAATAGGTGGTTCTTGCTCAGGATCTCTTTGGCTGTCACAATCAGAGGTTTTCAAGAGCTAGTCATTCCAAAGAGTTCTTGACGCACATCACTGACATTGATGCTGGCTGTCAGCTAGCACCTCAGCTGGGGCTGTCACCCAGATACTTACAAATGGCCTCTCCATGTGGTCTGGGTTTCCTCACAGGATGGCGTCTGGGCTCCAAGAATAAGAGTTCCAAGAGAACCAGGAGGAGGCAAAAGCACGGATTCTGCCATAGTCATAAATCTGCCCAGATCTGAGGGAAGGAAATGTAGCCCATATTTCTCAAGGGGAGAACTGTCAATGCCACATTGTAACACATGGGATGGGACCTCTTATGGGAGCCTTCTCGGAAGATACAGTCTGTTACACTGCCCAATCACAAAGGCTTCCAGCAGGAAGGCTTGGGCTCAGCTCCTGGGGTGAAGTTGTTAGCATACCAAGAAGCACAGGGCTCTTGAGAGAGGCTTTGGGTACAAGGAGGGAGTGAGAGTTTAGTCACTGCCCAAGTAGTGCTTGAAACTCTCTGATTCTGGAATTGGATTAGATTCTCCTGGAGGGCAATGGGCAAAAAAATGGAGAAAGGGAGGAACAATAGAGTCTTTCATTGTGGGGACTTGTTAGGTTTAGGAAAGAGTATATAATCTTTGGTGATCTTCCAGAAGACCTTCTTAAGCTATATGAGGAGGGCCCTGGAGCTCAGGGGGACTAACTTTGGGTTAGAAGCTAGTGAGCACTGACCCTGGTGTCAGAGAGGCAGAGCCTGCTCCCCACATCTGCTTCATCCCCAAAGTGGATGGCTATTTCTGAGCATTAGGAAGTGATAGACCGGTCTCCTCTCTGGTATGCCTGGGATAGGCCCATGTTCTGCATAAACAGAAATCATCAGGAAGGTGTAGGACCTGCCCGCTGTCCTGTCCCTCCCTAAAAACTAAATAAATATGACAGTGAGTTTGGGATTAATCTTAAAAAAATTCTCTAGGTGGAAACAGAATGAACTCTATAGAAATATATCCGATCAGTTTCCCAGTGGAAAACAAGAGAGAGAGCTCTCCCTGCTCCGCCCCCCCCCCACCCCTGTGAATAAGGCAGAGATTAATCTATTGAAATCAAATGTATAAATTATACATGGATGGGAACTGGCTCATGGATAAGGTGTCTGATAGGGTGCTGATGGAAATGAAAATGCGGCTTAAAAGATCAATTCTGCTTTTGAATCAGCTCCAGTCCTGCCAATGCCCCTGGGCCTGCCTGGCAGAAAACACCCTGACTTATCAAATTAGAAAACACCACATCCCCAAACCTTTGAAACAAGCACCTTCAAAGTAATTGCTAATGTTTTGGATGATATTTCTGTGCGTCACTAGGAATAATAAAAAGGCAATAAAAGTTTGAAGGCCCATATTTTTGCTGCCTGATGGCTGATGTAAATCAAACCTACCCCTTCAAAGGGATGGATGGAAAGTTTTATGGTGTGACTGTTGCCTGCCCAGGGGAGGGGGTTGGGCCTAAGTCTGGGAACAGGTGTCACCCCAGCCCAGCCATTGCTGTGTGACCTTCAGCCTGTCATTTAATCACTCTGGATTTACTGCTTTCCTATCATCTATCCACTTACAAAGTAGCCTAGCCACTCATTTAACCTCGTGAGTCCCATGTGCCAGGCACTGTGCTATATTCATATTTGGTACAAGCAGTCCTAGGTCAGAGAAACAAACGGGTAAATTGTAATACCGCCTTGTTAGTGTTAAACCAACACTGATTAGCCAGTTTGAAGATGGGCAGGTCTATAAAGGAACAGAGATGGTTTTGCCTGACAAAGAGGATTACTCCTTACTAATGATCATCTGGCCAGAGCCTCACAGTATGTCCTTAGAGAGTCTTTAAGGTGACCTTTGCCGAGAACGTAGCAAGAGGAAATGAGATTAGGTTGCAGCAGGGGCTGTTTAGGGGAGGTAAAAATGTACTTGACCATGCATGGGGTAGGTGGATGAGTGAGATAGTGATGGTTGATGTAGTTCTGTGAGGTCAGGGACCTTCACCCTATGCCTGTGGTATTGCACAGGACCTGGCTCACAGAAGGCATTCCACATGTTTTTCTTTAACAAATGAATAAACAAATGGCCCATTACCTAGTGTTATTTCAGGTTAGAACAGATTCTGCCTTGTTTGTACAACCAAGGTACAGACTTATATAACAACCTGGCAGGGGAGAGATGAGGCCCGTCCCTGCCTGTGATGTTATTTGCACCCATTGGAACTGAATGGTTCATTCCCTTTCAAGGACGGTGTTATTAAGGGTGTAATACGCATCCAGCAAAGTATATAAATCTGAAGCAAACAGCTGGATAATTTTTACATAGGCACAGACCATGTGACCACCCCAAGATCAAGATCTAGAACATTTTTTTTTTTTTTTTTTTTTGAGACAGAGCCTCAAGCTGTCACCCTGGGTAGAGTGCGGTGGCATCACAGCTCACAGCAACCTCCAATTCCTGGGCTCAAGCGAGTCTCTTGCCTCCGCTTCCCAAGTAGCTGGGACTACAGGCGCCCGCCACAACGCCTGGCCATTTTTTGGTTGCAGCCGTCTTTGTTGTTTGGCGGCCCGGGCTGGATTCGAACCCGCCAGCTCAGGTGTACGTGGCTGGCGCCTTAGCCCGTTCAGCCACAGGCGCCGAGCCATTTTTAAGACTTCTCATGCTCTTTCTGACTCCTCAGAGGAAAGCACTACTCTCACTTTTTTATTACTCTTTTTGTAGACCCTACCTCCACGTTCCCATCTTATATAAAAAGAAAAAGAAATTCAACTTCCTTCCAGAAAAAAAAAGATCAACAGGTAGATTTTTTCCTTCCTGACCTTAGAAAACATAGAATCCTTAAATGTCAGCCCAGGAGGAGGCTTAGCACTTCCAGATTAAGGACGGGTCACCTTTTCAGGAAGCGGGACACCTCAACATTGTTATTTCATGGACCACACATGGGAAGAGTTGTTACATTTTTAGTGTCTTTTGATTAAGAAAATACTAAGCAGAAGCTGGTCGTGGTGGTGGCAGGGAGTGGGGAGTTACTGTGCAGTGGGGGCAGAGTTTCAGTAATGAAAAACTTCGGGAGATGGATGGCGGTGATGGTTGCACAACAGTGTGAATGTACTTAACGTCACCGAAACATACACTTATAAGTGATTAAAATGATACATTTTGTATTATACATATTATATATTTGGCCATAGTAAGGACAGTAAAAAAGGATAAAGTGTCATTAAAAAAAAAATGACCTGGTGGCGCCTGTGGCTCAAGGGAGTAGGGCGCCGGACCCATATGCCGGAGGTGGCAGGTTCAAATCCAGCCCCGGACCAAAAACTGCAAAAAAAAAAAAAAAAAAAGACCTGAATTCCTATGAATTCAGTGAGTGCTTTAAAATAAATGTTATGGCTCAGCGCCTGTGGCTCAACAGGCTAAGGCGCCAGCCATGTACATCTGAGCTGGTGGATTCAAATCCAGCCCAGGCTGCCAAACAACAATGATGGCTGCAACCAAAAAATGGCCAGGCACTGTGGCAGGCGCCTGTAGTCCCAGCTACTTGGTAGGCTGAGGCAGGAGACTCGCTTGAGCCCAGGAATTGGAGGTTGCTGTGAGCTGTGATGCCATGGCACTCTATCTGGGGTGACAGCTTGAGGCTCTGTCTCAAAAAAAAAAAAAGAAAAGAAAAGAAATGTTTATTTTATTTTATTGAGACAGAGTCTTTTTCTTTCCTCTCTTTTTTTTTTTCTTTTTTGAGACAAAGTCTCATGCTGTTGCACTGGGTAGAGCCATGGCCATGGCATCACCATGGTTGCTCACAGCAACCTCCAACTCTTGGACTCAGGAGATCCTTTTGCCTCAGGCTCCCGAGTAGTTGAGACTACAGGCACCCACCAAGATACCTGGTTACGTTTTCTATTTTTAGTAGAGCCGGGGTCTCACTCTTGTTGCTCAGGCTGTTCTTGAACTCCTGAGCTCAAGCAATCCACCTGTCTTGGGTTCCCAGAGTACTAGGATTACAGGTGTGAGCCACCGCGCCTGGGCCTTTTATGTTTATTTTATTAACAACCATTGATTCTATGGTTCTTTGAAAAATAATAGTACACATGGATATGAGAGCTATCCTTCCCCCACCCACTGCCAGTCTACTCAAAGATGCCTCAACCTTAGCAATGCCTGTGAGCTGCCTCCTCCTTCTGAGACCACAGATTGGAATGAACTGTTCATTTCAACACTCTGCCCCTTCAATCGAGGACATTGTGGCTCACAGAGGAGTGTGACTTATCCAGGGTCACACAGCCAGCTTATAGCAGTGCGGGGATCAGACTTCTGGGCCCAGGTCTCTCTAGCAGTTTCTCTTGGTTCTGTGTCCCCTTTGTGCTGCACCCGCTGATGCCCACATGTGCTCTTCTGAGCCTCTCTCGACACTTAACGACAGGTGATTCCCAGCCTGGGGGCTCTTCACTTGCCTGTCCCACCAAGGTAGGAAGTAGGATGGACAGTCAAGAGACGGGACCTCCTGGTTCCTCTGTAATTCCACCCGGAGGCTCAGTGGGAAGTGAGGGCTGGAAGTGAGTCTCCTTCTCAGCATCAAGGCTGTGTTATGGGTCCTGGGCAGAAGGACGGATGCACCTGGAGCCATAATATTCAAATATTCAAAGCTTCAGGCTGGGAGTCCAATTTCAGAAGAGAGGCGCTGTCCAAGGCGAGAGTGGGTGCCTCGGCTGTTTTGGCGACAGCTTTAAGGAATTCTCCTCTCCTCTCCCCTCCTGCACAAGCTGTGCAGAGCATCTCGTGTTGTGCGCTGTCCTGTGTGCTGTCCTGCCCCCGCCTTTCCCGTCCCCAGGCTTGGTGGATGCTGCTGCTCCCCAGCCCCCCTCCCAGACACAGCTAGCGACATCCAATTAATTCAGCATAATTTGGTTCATTACAAGCCCTTAGGTTGACAAGTGTTTTCTCAGAGTGCAGAGCATCTTCCTGGTCTTCCTCAAAGGGACGGGGCACTGAGTCAGGGGTGGGGAGAAGACAGGGTCCTGCTGTATCTGCCCAGTTTGGTACCAAGGAGCTGTTGGATGCCGGATACAGGCTGGGCTGGGCTCACCCCAGCACATCACAGACTTCCTGGCGCCCTCACAACCCTGGTTAAAAATATGATGGAAATGGGGACATGGCAAGACACCTCGGCAGAAACATCAGGCCATCCTTAGGGCCTGCCAATAGGCGCCAGCCTTGTAGGGCTGGGGATGTGGGTTCTGCACTGAGTGGTCCCCTACTTGATGACTGTAGGAGTTCCTGCAGGGGCTGTGGGAAAGGAGGCTCCCGCCATGGCCGAGACCCAGAGATAGGCAGACAGCTGGTAGGGGCTGCTCTTTGGACCTGCCTGGTCTTCAGGAGGAGAGGAAATGCTCCAGAGAACCAGGATCACCAGCCTAAACAAGCTGAAGTCATGGAAGGCGTTTTGGATTCTGGGCACAGACTGAGGCAAAGGACCAAAGAGGACTTTCAGAATTAGGCAGGCCAGGATCAGACTCATACCCTGTACCCGGACCACCATGTGGCTATGGCCTATCTGGTCTTTATTGTCTGTAATCATAAAGAGCAAGATAACAATGCCACCCCCCATTCATTGGATTGTGAGAATGAATGAGGTGACAGACGATTTCGATGTCATTGTTAAGGCAAGAGGCCCAGCAGCCAGTCTGGATTGCAGTCTCAGCCCCACCACTGTGTGACCTTGGGCAAGTCACTTTGCCTCTCTAAGTCTCAATTTCTTCATTTGTGAAACAGGGATAATAGTTTTGCCTCTTAGGAGTGTTGTAAAGATTAAACAAGCAGGGCCATGCATGGTGGCTCAGATGCATGGTGGCTTAAATGATGCATGGCTCGCTGGGAGGCCCAGGAGGGAGGATTGCTTGAGCTCACGACGAGTTTGAGACCAGCCTGAGCAACAGCAAGACCCTGTCTCTTAAAAAATAGCTGGACGTTGTGGCGGGCGCCTGTAGTCCCAACTACTTGGGAGGCTGAGGCAAGAGAATTGCTTGAGCCCAAAAGTTTGAGGTTGCTGTGAGCTGTGATGCCACAGCACTCTACCTGGGGTGATAGCTTGAGACTCTGTCTTTTTTCTTAAAGAAAAAAACGGCTGGGCGCCTGTGGCTCAACGGGCTAAGGCGCCAGCCACGTACACCTGAGCTGGCGGGTTCGAATCCAGCCTGGGCCCTCCAATCAACAATGACGGCTGCAACCAAAAAATGGCCGGGCGTTGTGGCCGGCGCCTGTAGTCCCAGCTACTTGGGAGGCAGAGGCAGGAGACTCGCTTGAGTCCAGGAATTGGAGGTTGCTGTGAGCTGTGATGCCACGGCACTCTATCCAGGGTGATAGCTTGAGGCTCTGTCTCAAAAAAAAAGAAAAGAAAAGAAAAAGAAAAAAACAAGGGCTGTGCCTGTGGCTCAGTGGGTAGGCTGCCGGCCCCATATACCCACCCCACTGAGGGTGACGGGTTCAAGCCCGGCCTTGGCCAAACTGCAACAAAAAATAGCTGGGTGCTGTAGTCCCAGATGCTCAGGAGGCTGAGGCAAGAGAATCGCCTAAGCCCAGGAGTTGGAGGTTGCTGTGAGCTGTGATGCCACAGCACTCTATCAAGGGTGACAAAGTGAGACTCTGTCTCTACACACACACACAAAAAGAATGAAGACATTTTC